>PVJA010001962.1:0-47060 GCA_004027025.1 Myocastor coypus | reverse complement strand
GCTAGAGCTGGTGCAGGGACACCCCTGGGGGACATCAGAGCTATGCAGCACCCATAGGGGGCCCTCAGGAGTAGGGAGCTCCCCATCTGCAGAGGCATGCAAGTGGGCTATGATCAGCCACTGACTAGGAGTACTGTGAGGAGCACCAAAGCACAAGCTAGGCCAGGGGCCACGGGAAGGGGGGTCCGGGGCTTGCAGCTTAGATGCCACCCTGCGGGCACCTTCTTACTCTTGTTGCACCACTGGACCTTTCCTTTTATTTGTAATTGTGTGTGCGTGTGCGTGTGTGTGTGTGTGTGTGTGTGTATTTGGCACAGGGTCTGGCTACACAGCTCAGACTCTTAGTGCTCCTCCTGTCTCAGCCTCCCCAGCACTGGGATTACGGGTGTTCTGAGGCCAGCACAGCATGTGGCACCGGGGATCGAGCTCGGGTCCCTGTGCTTGCCAGGCAGGCATTCAGGCCACCAAGCTGCCTCCCCAGCTCCCCCACAGGACTTTTATGATTCTTGGGCAAGCACGCCGGGTTCCCAGCAGCTGGAGTGCCCAGGTCCCATCAGCTCCTGCCCCCGGCTTCTGCTCAGGGGTCCTGATGGGGATCGCAGGCTTTGGGTTGCCACAGGGTGGGCAGGAGCGGGTAACAGGAATCCCAGGCATGAAGATTGCTTCCGCCTGGGCGTGGCCACCCCGCCACGCTCCCAGCTGCCCTGGGCCTCGCCCTCCTAGCAGCAGCGAGGCTGAGATCATGGGTTGCCTCTGAGTGCCGGTCAGCACCCCCAGATGTAATGAGGAACAGCTGCTCCTCAGGGGCGGCGTGGGCAGCAGAGGAGCCGTGGGCTCCAGCTGCCACTGGGCCAGGCGGCTGCTGAACACAGGCGATGCAGCTGTGGTTGGACACGGTGTGGTGCCTGGGGACCTGCTGCTTGCCACGTGCCACTGGGTGGCTTCACTCCTGGCCTTGTGGTGGCTTCATGAGGGTGAGTCACATTCTGCTACAGCGGACAGGGGACTGGGCTTGCTAGAGAGGTCACATGGTCCAGGGCACAGGTCAGACACAGCCACACTCAGGGCACATGATGGAGGGACAGTGCTGGTCACTGATACCCTTGCCAGCCAGTGGGCAGTGTGCACCAGGGACCAGAGGGACCACATGTAACTCCAGGCCCGGCTGCAGGGACCCTTCCTCTTCCTCTTCCCCTCTGCTGGAAAAGTAGCAGTGTCCCCCTCCCCCAGGCAAGAAGCTGCCTCTGTGCAGCGGGGTTCACACCCCAACCTGCTCCTGGGGGGAGCAGGCAGAGTGCAGCCCATGTGGTATCTAAGCCAAGGAAAGGAAGAGGGGAAATGGGAAGGAATGGGGGGCTGAGCGGGGGTGGGGAGGAGAGGGCAATCAGGGGAGAGCGACATGCGGATGAGAGCCGTGTGCATCTGAGCTACAGGGTCCCAGAAAGCCAGGCAAAGGCCCTGCAGCAGGGGAGGGCGCACCTCCTGCCTGGAACCAGGTGATGGCAGCTGCACCCGCACCAAGCAGGCCGCTGGGAGCCAGGACAAGTGTTCTGTTCCCGGGCCAAGGGCTGAGCGCTGCACTGCTGGACAGAAGCCAAGTTGTTACAGGGCAGGTCACACTCCTTCCATGGCCCAAAGGAGCTCATCTACTGCCCCAGTTCCCGGGCTCTGGGGCCCTTGGTTAGGGGCTCCCAGTTCCAGGGTCCCTATGCCATGACACTTAACTGATAAAGTAAGGATCAAATAAGGCAACACTTGCAGGTCCCGGGGGCTGGGGTGTGGGCCTGTGGGGGCATCTTCTGGCTGACACCCCCAGTCAGGCCCTGTCTCCCCAGCATTCTCCCCAGCTTTGGAGAGCAGGATCCTGAGTGGCTGGCCTATGGAGGGGCAGTGCCTCTGCAGGGGTCCTGAGCACTTACCCCCCACAGCTACCAGGTCCAGTCTAGGAGACCCTGCACTGTGGCGATGGACAGAGGTCGCTCAGCTCATGGCCCTGGGAGTCGCTGTTCCACCCTGCGCCTTATTCTTCATCTCCGAGACCCTGCATGGGGTTCAGTAGGGTGCAGGACGCGGGCCACACCCTGGGCACCCTAAATGGGAATCACACTGCTGCACAGCACAGAGCCACGTGTAGCCACATAACCTGAGCTGTGGCACATCCAGCTCCTGCATGCGGAGCCCAGAGACCAGCAGGAGCCTAGCCAACCACGCCGGAAGCCACAGTAAGTCGGGAATGATCCGTAGGTGTGACAGCACACACCTGTTGCCCCAGAACTCTGAGAGGCTGAGGCAGGGGCACTGCAAGTTCAGGTCCTATCAGGGCACCTTAGTGACCTAGTGAGACTCTGCCTCAAAACAAACAACAGAAAACAAATGGGATGGGGACGCAGCTCATGTGAAGGCCCCAGGACAATCTCTAGGGCAATAGATGTCGGATGGGGAGGCAGGCAGGGGGGTCAGACTCAGCCTGAGAGCACAGCAGAGGGAGGAGGGGCTACTGGATGCCCTCAGGATAATGCACAGCGGCGGCCACGGCCATGGCCACAGCCACGGCCACGTGGACCCTTTAAAGATGAAAACGAATACCACCGAGCATGAACCCAAGACCAAAGGTGCACATTCCCGCATGAGCAGCACCACAGCGCTGACACGTTCTTCAACACTGACAAACAACACAGAAACAGAATAGTCCAGAAAAACCGACATCTGATTGTTATTAACTGTCTGGCAGGTAATAAAAATGAGATTCTGCTACTCTTCCCAGCATTTTTGTGGGCCTGATCCTCTGTCGCCCTGCGTGAGCCCAGGGTGTAAAATCACCTCCTCCACCCGCTCTGCCCTGCGGGGCGGATACCCACGCCTCCGCAGCACGCTCTCAACTCCACCTCCACAACTGTTGGCTTGGAAGGTCCTCTTGTTTTGCTTTGCTTTTAGCTTCCCAACTCGTTACAGAACCACGGGGAGGGCGAGGGAAGGCCAGGCCCACCCCAGCGCTTGCACGTGACCCACTGTCGCGCCTCCCACGTCCCCCAGTCACGGGGCAGCTGCTCCTTTCTGAGCAATTCGGTGCGCCGCACCCCTGCGCTCTGTGGCCTCCCTCACCTTGCCCGCCTTTGTCTCACATTCCGACCATTTTATCCGAGTTTTTTTTCCCTCTGTTCCTGAAGAGATAAATTGAAAGTTGACAACGAGGCACCTTTGATGTCAACTAAACCCGGGTCTGCGCTTTCTCACGTGCTTTATTGAAAAGCTCCAAACTGTCTCAGCAGATTAGAGTCCAGCCGGCGCTTGGTGCGCGTCAGCCCTAGAGCCGTCCTCGCGCCCCCTGCTGGCCAGAGCGTGGGGCTGCACCAGCATCTGGATCTGGACAGCCACCTGCGCCCCAGGGCACAGCAGGGACTCCTTGGCCTCTGTGCCCCACCTCGGAGGGCCTCTTCCCACACTGGCAGCTTCATGCCCGCTGCCCTTACTGGCCACAGAGCTGCCCACGCGGGGGCACTCGCCCGAATCTGGCTGCGCCTTCCCCAGCATGCATGTGCAGTGGCTTGCTGGCAGGAATCACTGCCATGTCACTGCCCCCTCCTGGCCCGTCCAGGGTGGCTCTCTGTTGCCTGGTCCCGTTTTCTCCCCCTGACAGTTAGGAGCTCCTGGGCCTTCTGCTTCCTGGGGGTAGGCACATGCTGGCTGCCGCCCTTCATCCCAGAAGAGGCACCAGGGGAGGGGAGCAAGCCTGAGCAAGACTGTCCACGCAAGGAGGAGGCAGAGGAGCCCCAGACTGCGCACCCCAGCCAAGTCACTGGGCCTCCGTTTTCTCGTGTGAAGGAAAGCTACAAGCTGTGCCTGCAAGGTAGGGCCCACAGGATCGGACCAGGCAGCCTCCCCCAGGCACAGTCCGGCCCCAAATCCCGTGCAGCCTGCTAAGCACTGCCTGGCCTCCTGCCCTCTGCCCGGCCGCTTCTGGGACAACGCAGCTGCTGCCCTCCTGGCAGCTGGCAGGCAGAACCATCTGTGCCCCATTCCCGCCATAATCGCTTAAAGATGCCGTGGCAGCTCTGCTCAGCATCCCGGAGCCGTGACAGCTCCCCGCCCACCTGCCCCACACGCCCTTGACGTGGCCCCGGTCCGGCCACTCATGGCACCCCCAACCACCATAGCACCCCGAGGCCTGACTGCCATGCGGGGGTCAGCAGCTGCAGGGTGCCTGGATGTGGGGCTCCTGTGGGCTGGGCACTTGAGGCTGGGAGTCACTCCGTCTCCACTCCAACCACATAAGTAGGGTGAGGGAGGAGGGAGAAGCCGACCCCACGAGTCCCCAGCTCAGCCACTCTAAGCTCCTCAGCTGTGGTCAGATGCAGAGCTCCACAAAGGTGTCCATGGCATGATGACCAACCTGTGTGTGTGACCCTCGCCAGCGCAAGGGTCTCTGCAGGCATGGCAAGGTTAAGGGGTAAGTCACTTAGCTGTCCTATCACTGGGACACAATGCCCAGGACCTGCAGTCTAAAGAAGAGGGGCTTGGCTCACAGTTCCAGGAGACCCAGTCCATGGAGAGCTGGCTGCAAAGTAGGAATGTCATGGCCAAAGGCTGCGGTGGAGCAGAGAGGCACAGCATATGGTGACTGGGAAGCAGTGTGGGGAGCTATGCCAGAGGAAGAGGGGCAAGGGCCACACCCCCGGCCCCCGGCCCCTGGCACACGCTAACTCTGGGAGGTTCTTCTTAACCAAGTAGGTAGACACATCAGGATCACTGGCCAAGGCATCTTGAGATGGGGAGGTTATTTTGGGCCACCCATAGGGGCCCAGGGGCTGACAGGATCCCTGGGGAGGAAGTAGGAGGGCTAGAGTCAGAGAGAGACAGAGAGACAGAGAGAGAGACAGAGAGAGAGACAGAGAAAGAGGAGTGCACACCACGCAGAAGCCAAGGACCGGCTGCCACAATGGTCCTGAGGACAATGGGAGGTGACAGCTGTGGTCCCAGGTGCTTTGTGACACTGGGGCTGAGGCCATGGATCTCGCGGCAGCATCAAGGAGCCTGAGGCCCTGCCCCACCAGGGTTCTAGGACCCGCATGCTCTGGGACCACAAGAGGACAAGCTTGTGTTGTTGTTGTGACAGTGCCCCCAGGAAGCACCTGTAGCAGGCCACAAGCCAACCTTGGTCCCCACGCACCTTCCTTTCCATTCCTGCCCACTCGCTATACATATGGGGAAACTGAGGCTCAGCCATGGGGGTGGCAACATCTTAGAAAACAGCAGAGGCCTGAACGTGGGAGTGAGGGTGGGTGGGTCTCATCAAAGCGGGGGTCCACTGCTGGGGGGGGGGGTCAGGGTGTCATGGGGGGCCGCGTAGGCAGTGCAGCAGGGAGCAGCAAGCCTGTCCTTCCTGGGCCGCTCTTCCTCCTCGGTCCCACTGTGTGCGAACGCCTTCCAGCACTCTCTATTACTGTCTGAGACAAGGTCTCTCTGTAGCCTGGGTGGCCCTCAACACGACACCCAACCTGCTTCGGCCTCCCCAGGGCAGGGATCAGAAGCGTACATCACCACACCCAGCTCACTTTAGGGCTCTAATTAGGCCTTTCTGGACCGGTGGGTGCCATATTGGCACCCCATGTCCACCCTCCTGGGAGGACCCCAGCAAGGGCATTGGGTGCAGAGGGCAGCAGCGCCCTGGCAGCAGGGCCAGGAGGAGGCCAACCTGGGTCTCTGTTCCTCACACCCTCCCCTAGACTTTCCTAGGTCGGAAAGTGCTGGGGACACAGGGGCCAAGCAGGACTGTCTTGTCCCTTGCAGGATTTGCATGCAGGAGAGAGTTGGGCATCCGCCAAGTGACACTAAGGAGCAAGAGCTTAGGGGGCCTGAGAGGAGGGGCCCACGGGAGACGAGAAGGATGGGGTGGGGAGCCAGAAGGAGGGGGTGGCCAGAGGCCCACACAGCATGCAGCATGGGCCAGGCCAGGGCTGGCACCTGGAGTCCCTTGGGAGCCTTGAGGGCCAAGAGTGATCAACGTAGACGCCTTGCATGAACAAGAGTATCTGAAGCGAGTAGAAGGAAGAAGGGGAGAAGGGGAGAGGGAAGGGGCGAGGGGAGCAGCAGGCATGGGCTGCAGGGCAGGGGCCGCTGAGCTCTGAGGTGGGCAGCTCCGCCCAGAGGACAGCCTGGCAGCTGCGCGTGGGGCTGGGGGGCAGGGATGCGGGGGTGATGCCCCAGACTCTACTCCCCCCGCCACCCTGCAGAGGCACAGGTAGGGCCTGGAGACTCTATAGGTAGCTGGGGACCACCAAAGATGGGGCTAGCAGGACAGGTGGGCACAGGTGGGCCAGCCCATGTGGGAGCCAGGCAAGCCCTGCACTGTCTTAACTCTGTGCCCCCAGGACAGCCTCGACAGCAGCCCTGTGAGACAGCAGGGCTCAGGGCTGGCAGGAAGCCTGGTCCCAAATTTTAGGTCCGGAGACTCCAGCCTCTCGGCTGCCTTCCTGGGGGTCCCAGAGCCACAGCACCTTAGTTTGTAAGCTTCTACCCAGGACTGGAGTGTGAGAATTTCAACGTGTGGGTTTGGGGCAGCGACAAGCCTCCAGGCTGTGCCCTCCGGCATCCTGGTGTGGCCCTGGGCTGATTTCTTAGGCTGGGTTCCTAACTGCACCCACACAAGTGGTTGGCATGAGCCCTCTGCGCCCAGTGGGCTCCATACCCTGGTACTCCCCAGCAGGGCACCATCACCAGAGGGTGGCAGAGGGATGACCTAAAGCGACCGTCTGGGTGCGGCTGTCACTGTGACAGTGGCCTCGAGCCCAGGCACCACCTTGCTCCCCTCAGAGCTCCGGCTGGGTGGCCTCCGGGAGGTCTGGGTTCTTCCTCCCAGGGCTGAGTGGAGCTGTGCCCTCCCCTCCCTTGGGCTCAGGGCTCCTGTGCTTCCTCTCAGCACCTCTGACCGCTGCAGTATCTCCTGGCTCAGAGACCGCGGGCTTCTGTTTTCTGAGCAGCAGGACAGACTAAGGTTCCACAGAGAGCCTTGAGGACCCCGCTGTTGCTGTCGGGGCCCTGGTGGCTGGGGCTTGCAGGTGAAGTCGAGTCCCAGCCCACAACCCCTGCCTGCCTTGGGCTACTTCCACTGCAGCTTTGAGATCTCCGCAGTCTGCAGTGCTCCCCAGGCCTCTACTGAGTGCCCCACGGAGCGGCAGCGTCCCATCAGGCGTGGCAGATCTGGGGTCCCTTTCCTTGAGGTGAGGGGATACTTGTGCCCTGGATTCACACCCTGTGTGGGGGAAAATGAAAGCTCACACCTTAAGTGATGCCAGTCAGCACCTAGGTGAATCCTGGCCACAGCCTCAACCTCCTATGCACGCTCCACCTAGCGGTGGGCCTGCCTCGTTGCCACCTATACAGAAAGGAAGGATTTACCATCCTGACCTTGGACAATATGCTAATCTGCAATCTAGGGCCAAAGTCGTGCTGACAGCAATCTGGATGCTATTTCTCCTGGGCTGTAGGATCCTGTGTGGGAAATGCAGAGCTGGGAGAGAGCGGGGGTGGTGCCTGCTCCTTCCTCAGGCTGTCCAGCTCCTGGGGCCTCCTCAGTTCTGCTGTTTGTCCACCACACACCCGCACCTGCCCTGGACTGTGCTCTAGGGCTCCAGGTAGCACTAGGTTGGCCTCAGGCTGGGGGTGGGCAAGAGGAGGTGGGACGGTGCCCAAGGCACCTGAGGGGCACAGCAGGCGAGCTGATGCAGCCAGGAGGCGGGAGAATCCCCACGTGGCCGGCAGTGTCAGCAGAGACCATGGCGGGGCCTCCCAGGCCCCAGAGGGAGTGCTCTGTGGCCATCCCTGGCACCATGGGGGCAGAGGTGCGAATCAGCTCAGTTGGGCTCTGAACAGGAGCCAGGCTGCCGGTTTGCTGGGTCCCCTGGGCAAATCATACCGCCCTTCTGGGACTCAGCCTCCACATTTCCAAAATACCTCTTGCTCCCTGATGGCCTGGAGCCCAGTGGCCCAGTGGCAGGTGGCAGACAGGGCAGGTCACTCATCAAAGGCCTTGTTGGGAAAGTGGGAGAAGGGAGAGGGAGAGGGAGGGAGGAGGAGCGCAGAACACAAAGGCTTAGGGCCACCCAGCTCCCAGACCCACCCCTGCGAACTGGAGCCTCCTGGGCAGGGGGCCCTGCTCTCCCTCATAGAACTCTCTGGGAGACCAGAGCCCCACAGAGCTGCTCCGCAGTCCCCTCCCTCCCCAGAGCTACTTAGCACTGCTGATGGCCTCCCTGGGGACTCGAACCTGGGCTGCCTGCCCTTGATGTGTTTTTCCCGGACTCGATTCTATTTAAACCAGCTGACCTTCAGAGCTGACCCTCATGTAATGCAGGCGCTCTTGAAGAGAAATCAATTGGAGCTTGAAGAAAATGGATTTGGGTTCACATCTTCTGGGATGGACATTTCTTTAAAACACTCTGTGTTTTAATCACCGTGTGCAGAGTGCTTGCGCCTACACCCACACGTGTGTCCAGGGTGGGTGGCTCAGGGTGCTCTAGGCCCACACTCAGGCTTCACCTCCTCCTTCTGCTTTGGGGCCTCTCTGGGCTTCAGGGAAGAGACCTCACTGCGGGATGCCAAGCCCACGTGGGTGCTGAGCTCCTGCCAGCCAAGCTCCTTGGCCAGGCACAGAAGGGCACCCGGGTCAGGGTTAGGGTTCTCCTAGCCCTTACAGGCAGGTCCAAGCCCTCCCCTGAGCTCCACACGGAGTTCTCTCCCTGCAGAGAACTATTTCCTGGGCACAGTCCACCATAGGCAGCAGGGGCTTCCCCACAAAAGCGCCAGGTCTGTCCCCGAGCACAGAGACCTGAGCTTCTGGAACTGGGCACTATCTCCAGGGATGTCAGGCAGGGTCTGGGTCCCCTGCACAGTGACCTCGCTGGGTCACACCCTGAGGATCATCAGGGGGTACTGCCAATGCGGGGGGGGGGGGGGGGGGGGGCTGGGCCCAGCCAGAACCAGGACATCCCTTCAGGGAGGCCTCCAGCGAGTCTTCACCCCACTCTTCACTGTGGCCAGAGATACCCCATACAGTCAGTGCCCAGTCCCCTTCAGGGACGGGGCGGGGCAGATTGCAGGCCCCCTGGGACACACAGCAGGCCATCATGTGGCCACCTGGGACACACAGCAGGCCATCATGTGGCCACCACATGCACCCTCCACCCCACTTCCCCCCAGTACTGGGGGTGGGGCTTTGCCCTGAGCTCCCCCCTTTTTTTTGGAGACAGGGTCCTGCTAAGTCACTAGGTTGCCAGGCTGGGCTGGAACTTTCCATCTCCTACCTCTGCCTAGTAGAGTGCTGGGAGTCCAGGCCCGCACCTGGCTCTGGATTGTTTTTGAACAAAGCCCACATTTTCATTTTCACTGAGCCTAAGCCAGGGTGGGGCTTGGTCCCCAGGTGTCAAATCCCTGAGGGGCCGGGAAGCTTCTTTGATAGCCCGACCTGGGTAGGACAGGGGACTGGAGGGTCTCTCCTGCCTGACCTGGGAGAGGCCCCTTCCTCCACCTAACCCCGGGTTGGCGCCTGCTGGGCACAGGTCACTGCCCGGTGAGAAGGTTAAGCAAGCAGAAGCGAAGGGAGGGGCTGTGCTGGGCTGGGCTTGGGGCGCCCGGCCTCCAGGCCCCGCTGGGGGCGGAGTGTGGCTCCCGGAGGCCAGGCCGAGACTGCGGCCGCAGCAGCGGAGCTTGAAGTAGTGCGGAACGCAGCGCGGGGCTCAAGGGGCCAGGTAAGACCTGGAGGCGGCGCGGCTGGGGGCGGGGCAGACACAGCGCGCAGAGCTGGGGATCCGGACTGAGGCATGCGTGACCTTTTTTCGGGAGAAGCACAGGCGGGTGAGGGGGTGAAGATCGGGCCTTTTCGCCCACGACGGTGCCCACGTCGCCCTCAGGCCCGCGCGACCGCGGACGGCGGCACAAGCTCAGCGCAGGGGCGGGGCCCCAGCCTGCTGCCCACGCGGGGCCAAGCGTGGATCCCGCCGCCCTCGACCACCTTTGCTGGTGGGAGCTGGCAGGGACTGGCAGGGGCTGGCGGGAACGCGCCCAGCTCCACGTTGAGCGCCGGATTTCCATCTGAGGTCCTAAGGAAGACGGGAAGCGCCTCAGTGCCGGGTGGGCCTGCCGGGCCGCTGCTGAGACCCTGTTAGCACCACCCAGGGAAGACCTGGCCTGGAGGACACTCGTCCGTGGGATGGCAGGGGACAGGCCAGAATCTTGATGAAGCCCGGGAGGCTGAGAGGCGGGAGGCCACGTGTGGCCCTGGACATCAGGACATCGGGATCATGTGGGGCTGGCAGGACAAGATCATGGGGACAGGCAGGGCTCAAGACGGAAGGGCTGCGGTGGGAGCCATCGGGACTTTTTGGCTCCTCTCTGAGGCGGCAACTCTGACTCCGCTAAGCCTGACTCTACCCAGAATGGAGGGAGGCTCAGGCCTCTGGATAGGCGCTGGGTCCCAGAATGCTTTCTGTTCCGAGGGTCCCCACGAGATGCAGCCTTGTCGGGTCTCCTCTGGGTTCTGGGGCCCCAGGAGTCCCTGCTGCTCTAAGGGCTGGGAAGGCGAGTGACAGGGTGCAGCAGGGGAGTGCAGCCCAGCTGGCGGATCTCCTTCCTGGAGAAACTAAACCCAGAGTAACCCAGAAAATGGCCCCAGAAGACCAGTGAGGGGAAGGGACATCCTACCCAAGGGACATGGAGGCTGGCAGGGTGGGAGAGCAGGCCGCCAGGTCTGTGTGGGGAGGGCACCCTGGGTCCCGGCCTCCAGTCAGTACCAGGTTCTGGGACCACAGCTGTGTCTTGACTGTACAGGGGGCTGAGGTGGCCCAGCCTTGCTGGGTGGGAAGAGGTGCTGGCCAACTGGCTCCCCCAGCTCAGTTCCTGGGGTATCCTCCCCGCTGTGGACCCTGCAGCTTTTGGGGTGGGGGAGCATTAGTCAGTGACTCAGCGAATGTCATGGTCCCATTGGGGTCCTGCAAGAAGGTGCTGGCTCTGTGTCACCAGAAGGAGCTGCCACCGCGGTGCTGCTCTTGGCCATGTGACCAGTTACACCTTGAAAGCAGCGCCAGAGAATGGGCATTTGAGACACAGGTTGGGAGGGCAAGGTCAGCAGTGGAGGAGCCAGTGCTGTGCCAGGCACACATGCTGCACAAACCTGGCAAAGCTGGTCCTCCTAGAGCCCAGTGTCCCACCAGACCCTGCCTGCCACAGGGACTCAGGTGCCGGCCAGGCTGTGCTCTTCCACGCCCTGTTACTGACTGCAAGCTCCCTGAGATCAGCTAGTTCTGGCCACAGCCCTGAGGGGTATTGGTCATTACTGTACTCATTCTCCAGACAAGGAGACTGAGGCTTGGGCCACTCGGCACAGTGATATGAACATAGTGGAAAGGGGTACATTACTCTTGGGGTCACTGCTGGGGGCAGCTATTTAGGACACAGCTCTGGTCCAAGAGACAGCTGGACAACAGGAAATGGACTTGACTAGGGGTTGGGACTTCCCAAAAGCCACTGATCCTGAGCTCCAGCAGTCTTGAGAGGCCCCTGCTGCCCAAGCAGAGGAGAAGGGTGAGGAAAGGGTTGCCACTGCAGTTCAGCTTCTTCCCTTCTGGGCTGGCGCTGTCCAGCTTCCTGCCCTTGCTGCCCGGTGATGGTTCTGCGGCTGGGGTCACTGCAGGGGTGGGTGCAGAATGAGCTCCCTAGATCCGGCCTGAGCAGGCCAGCCCAGTGCACACAGTCCCTGTGGTATCAGAACATAGACTGGAGGAGGTCCTGGGCCGGAGGAAGGGCCAGCCTGTGGGGCCCCCCAGGGGGCTTCCTATCCTGCCTGCTGGCTGCAAGGCCCTGTTCAGTGGGCAGGATGCAGCCAGCCCCACTGGAAGAAGGGAGGAGCTTGGTGGCCCAGGGCGAGCTTGGTGGGGGTCTGGCTCCCATTTCTGGGGTGCTTCCTTATCTCATGTCTGCAGACTCCAGCCTTGGTGCTGAAGCCCCCCACAGCAAGCTTGGGGGGACAGACAGATGGAAGGAGTCAGAGACACAGACACGTGAGGACCCCGCAGTGGTGGGGGACAGCTCACTTGGGAAGTGTGGTCTCTGCTAACCCAGGGCCAGGGCTGATGAGTCCCTGGAACAGACGGCACTGCAGGTGCCAGCCTGGCCCTGCCTCTGAGCTGGACTGTGGCTTTTCCTCTGTAGTTTGCCACTATGCCGCACAGGGGTCTCAGGTGAGTACTACGGGGAACCTCACAGGAAGGGAGCGCATGGTACCCTGCCCTGGCCCTCCCCTTAGAGACCAGCTGTCCTCTCCTGGAGGTACAGATCCCACTGCAATGGGACAGCTGGGAAGGGTCAAGGGTGCCCGATTCCCCAAATATCACGGCAGCAGGCACTTTGGGTGCTGGGGGCAGGCACAGCTAGGCCCAGTGAGGTCCATGGAGGGGGACCCGGCACTCTGGCTTCTGTGACTGTCTCCCACAGCCCTCGGGAGTTTTGGCCTCTTCCCTTCTTCCCCTTCTCCCAGACTGGGAAAGGGGCCGCCTCCCCTCCAAAGGAGTCCTGTCTGTAGTAGCAACACAGCCCAGGGAGGCTGAGGACAGCTCCGGGCTGTAGAGCCTTAGCCGGCAGGGCGATGGCCTCTCCTAAGGACACCGACCCTGCTGCAGACAAAGGCTGGAGTGGAGCCACATTTGGAGACCCTGAGGTGGAGAGAAGGCGCAGGGCTGGGGCTGGGGCTGCACTAGGCACTGAGTGGCAGGGCACCCCGCAGTCTGGAGACCCTGCCCCAGCTATGGAACCCCCACTTACAGATGCCACTGGAGCCAGGGAGAGCCCCCTCCCCATCTTGGAATTACCTCTTAAGCTTGAACTATGCCTAGGCGCCCACTGCCCCTCCTGCCTGCGGCGCTGGCTGGGGAGTGGGTGCTGGTGGCCCTGTATGCCCCCTCTTGCAAGGCGGCCTGTGGGTGGAAGTGCACCCAGTCTCCTCCGGTCTCTCCCTTGGGGTGACCCCACGTGTCGGGGAGGGGGCTACTCGGGCCACAGAAGGGTTGCATTGAGAAGCGAGTGGATTTGCCCCGTCAGTGGGACATCCCCCGTAAACAGCCGGGCTGAACATTGTCCTCTGCAGGCATTTAGCCCGCGCAGGAATGCGGAGCGGGAAGACGAGGCAGGCCTCCTGCTGCAGACCTGGGGCTGCAGAGCGGGACCGCGGTCCGCGGTGATTCTTCAGGGTGCCTTAGTGCGGGCTGGAACCCTCTTCCTTGCCAAGTGAGGATCACCCCGCCACTTCCAACTCTTCTCCCTGAGCCCTTCATTTCTGGGTAATCTGACCTTGAACGGGAGGAATGCCGGGCTCCAGGAGCGATGCGTCACCACCCAGTTTCACAAACCGCCTGCAGGTGGCGCCCCGCCCAGAGCTCTGGGCTCCGCCTAAGCTCTGGGAAGAATCGGCTCTGACCCGCGCGGCAGGAGGGAGGCAGGAGAGAGGCTGGCCGTGGCCGCTGGCACCGTCGTCTTCTTCCTCATCCTGGTGTTCGGGGGTACGCTGGGGGCAGCCACGATCAGCAGCACAGCGGACACTGGTCTTGGGGCTAGGGACAAGGGCTGCACTCGCTCACAGGCCGTGAGGTCTGAACCTGTGCCAGAGGACCCAGGCAGGTGCGACCGCAGCAGGGGTGGGAGGGCGGGGGTACCTACGGGCAGAGATCTCCTCTGTCCGCTCCTACCAGAGAAGGAAAGGCCACCAGGGGCTTTTTTTTTCAAAACAAAAAAAATTGTTTGTTTATTTTTTTATTTGGGACAGGGTCTCACTGCGCAGCTCAGACTAGTAGTGATCCCTTAGCCTCAGCCTCCCCAGCGCCGAGATTATATATTTTCTTGTTTCAGAACTTTTGTTTGTTTGTTTTTATGGCCGGCTCAGCCTGCCCTGAGGGCAGGGCTGGCGCAGCATGTGGTGCTGGGGATCGAACCACAGTCCCTGAAGCTGCCTAAGCTTTCCTAAAAGGCGCTTTAAACCACTGAGCCATTCTGCCGGGCCCCAAGTGCTGAGATTATAGACTGCACCACCGCGGCGG
The DNA here is from genome assembly GCA_004027025.1 of Myocastor coypus. Classification (NCBI taxonomy): domain Eukaryota; kingdom Metazoa; phylum Chordata; class Mammalia; order Rodentia; family Myocastoridae; genus Myocastor; species Myocastor coypus. The sequence goes on along the minus strand of PVJA010001962.1, from coordinate 32,982 downwards.
TTTTGGGCACGCAAGATTCACCCAGGGTTCTGGAGCCAGCCCAGCATGCGGTACCAGCATGGTGACACAAGCCTGTAACCTAGCTCCTGGGGAGGCAGAGGCAGGAGGATCGCTGGAGCCCAAGAATTTAAGACCAGCCTGGGCAACATAGTGAGACCCTACCTCAAAACAAACAAGTTTACATAAAGGGCTCAACCCTGCCACCTTGTGTGTCAGAGTTCCCGTCAGCAGAGGAGTAAGCGCCTCAGGGCCTCAGGAAGATGACTCCTCCTGGGAAGTTTCTGTTCTGGGCCATTGTTTGGAAGTCTCCTTTGGACCAATTTCCCTAGTAGGCTGGCATTTCAGTTGTGGGCATGCGCATGCCTCCCGTGGGCTGCCAGGCCAGGAGGGGAGGATAGGAGGGAAGGGAGGGAGCAGACTTCTCATTCAGGCCTGTCTCCTTCCAGCTCCTTCTCAGGCTGTGGTGCTGCCCCACCCAGAATGGGGTTTACCTGGGGGATATCAGAAGGACAGCTTCTCCCCACCACCTCCCTGGCTTTTGGGGGTGAAGCCAGGCTTTTGCTGGGTGGATGGCTGGGCCACTCTGAGTTCACCCCTGGGACCTGCTAGGGCCAGCTGGCTCCACTGGGTGAGGAGGCCAGTGCCCCCCAAGCCACACACACTGGCACAGTCTGCCTCCCCCTGCCATGAGATCCACACGTCTTTTGGGTGGGTGGGGGCAGGTGGCACCTGTGTGCTCTGGGTGGTGACACAGTGCTGCCAGGAGGAAGCCCTGTGGAAATGGTGTGGCTGTGGAGCTGAGCCAGGGCTCCTGGGGTCCAGGGGCCTTGTGGGAAAGAAAGACAGACCCGGGGAGCTGTGTGAGGGGGATGTGCTTGGGGGTGTCTGGGGCACTTCCCAAGAGCACAGGACTCCATACCTCTCAAAAGGAGAGGCGGGGTTTGGTCTGGTGTTCCAGTGCATGGTCAGCCGGCTCCAAGGCAGGATGCAGGGCAGGGGGCCTGGCAGAGGGGCGCTGCTCAAGCATGGGGCACAGGAAGCAGAGGAGGAGGGACCCCAGAGGGGGGTCAGCCCTTCCAGGCCTGTCCTGGGCATCCCCTCTTCTCCCCAGCACCCCCATCATGACAGTGGGAAGGGATGATAACCTTGGGGAACAGGCTCTGCTGGGGCTCTCTGGGTCCCTCTGGGAAGGTGGATTTTGCCTGCCTTGGCACAGTGCCCCTCCCCGCATCCTGCTCCTCATGGTCCCAGGCCCTCCTGGCCTCCCTGACGTCCCAGGCCCAGAGTGCAGATGTTCCAGTGTGCGTGCCCACATGTGCAGCAACCCTGTCCCCAGGCCAGGTCATACTCAGTGGCCCAGGGTCAAGGCTTGGATGTACAGACTTGGTGGGACACCATTCACCATCCATTGTCCCTACAGAGAGGGACAGCAAGGGGCAGACCTGTGGGCAGCCATGCCGGGAGCCCCCTTGCCAGCATCCATTCTCCTCCCCTTGTCCCCACTGGCGCCAGTCCTGTAGGCAGCCCTCCCACCCCCGGTCAGGAAGGTGGCTGTGAAGGTCACTGTGTGTATGACTGGTTCCTGGCTTCCGGGAAGGGGTCACGTGATGCTGCAGAGCAAGTGCAAGGCTCTCAGGGGACGGGACCCCTGGCCAGATGGGAATTGCTCCATTCATGGGAGGGGTCAGGGTGGGGGCCAGGATGCCCAGTACACTGCATGGGCCCTAGGGGCCATGGGCGTCTGCTCCAAGACAGAGGGCTGTCACACTGACAGGTGACTCCTGGGCCCCAGCTTCAGTTTCCAGAACCTTCTTTCCCGCTTCTGGGGCAGGCTGCATAGTCTCCTAATCCTCCACATCAGGCTGGAGGCCTCCCAGGACACAAGGCTCTCCACAGAAATCTGTGCCCACTGTGGAACCAGGGCTGGTGCCTCGCCTCCGGTGCGCCTCACATGAGGACCAGTTGCTCTGCCCGCAAAGTCCAGGTGCTGCTGGCTGCCTCGCTGTGCAGTGGCGACCTGCTCAGGGCTGGGGCCTGAACACAGGGAGGAGCAGGCCCTCCATGGCCACCATGGCTGTCTGTGCGTCACGCCGTCCTGTCTCCCTCTTCAGCTCACTGCGTCCTGCACATAGGAAAACTGGGTCCCCACAGCTCTAGCACAGCTGGCTCTGTCTGTGTCCAGCCTGTGTGGCCCCAGACCTAAGGCCTGTAGAAACACTCAGGGGCACAGGACAGAGTCAGTGTGGTCAGGCCAGGACACAGCCCCATCCTGGGCTGGCGGGGGGCAACCAACCCCCTCTCCACAGAGCAGCCTAGAGGCACGGGGTCTCCTCCCCTAAGCCAAAGGCACAGGTTTAGCATGTGTCTTTTAAGCAGGTAGGGTTGACCCTTCTGGGCCAAACTGAACCATGAGGCTGGGGGCTGCTCCGTCTGAGGGGGAGGAGGTCACCAAAGCCTGTGCGCTGAGGGCCCAGGAGATAGCACAGGCCCCCTCCACAGGCCATTCGTTCCGGAGTGCAGGGCTTTGTTGGGACCAGATCCTCCTCCCTCCCCACGCACTGCACCAAGCCTGCCTGCAACCCCCAGCCTCCTCGACCTTTCCCCCTCCTTCCGGTGGCCTTCCCTGCCCGACCTATCCTGTCCTTGCCTCCCTCCTCCACCCCTCCCCTCTGCCCACCTCTCTCCCCCACCCTTCTCCCTCCACTCTTCCCCATCTCTACTCCATGGGATTGAGCTGAGTGCTCCCCCAGGCAAATGCTCCCCTTTTCAAGTTTAAAGGACGCTTCCCCCAGAGAGAAAAGCTAGACCCACAAAGCACAGCCAAAGCACCGCTCAGGCTTCTTCAAAGCCAGCGCTTTCAGTGTATGCCGCACACCTGTCCACACTGTCTCTACTCTGCAGCCCTGAACTTCACAGCCAGTTGAGCTAGGCTGGCAGTCCTGTGGGCTGGGGGTGTGGGGCAGTGGGAAACACCTCAGGCTGCAGGTGCCCACAGAGGGCCGGATGGATGAGCTCTGGAGCCACGACCGAAGGGGTGGAGTCCTCAGAGCTGCTGGACGGCAACCCACTCCTTTTGCACTTCCCGGCCTCTTCCTCATCCCTGTCTCAGTTACCATCAGTGGCTCCCAATTGCTTTGCAAATTAAGAAACCTGTTGTTTAGCTGGGCTTTGAGTGACCTGCCTGCCTGCCTGTGTTCTCTTCTTCACGGAACCTGACCCTCCAGCTTTCTCCTCCACCCCGCCTGGGGCCTGACCATGCCTGCTCCTGAGAAATTGGCAACCAGAGAACCTTTGCCCTCCAGGCCAGGCTTCTTGCAGACACAGCAGCGGCTGCAGCAGCTCGGAAGATCTTGATGCCTCCAGCCTCTGATTCCCGAGCCCCTGAGCCTGAAGAACAAGGGTACTTGCTGCCATCCGCTCTTGCATTATTACTGACAAAGCAGAGCTGGAAGCCACCTAAACACCTCTCCCAGTGGGGTGGGGTCTGCCCAGTACCATGATAGGCTGGCAGCACAGAGCCTCTCCCGGGACATCTGACAAAGAACTCTGGGGCCAGGTCCCTTCGCTGAAGCCTGGGAAGCTGCAGCTGCTTCCAGTTTGCAGCCCTGGGGAACAGGTGGACCCCTGCCACACTCTGCCCAGGAGCCCACCTCTGCTCCCACTTTTGCTGGGAACCTGTTCTGTGAGAGACCCAGAGCATGGGTCAGCCACAGCTAATGCAGCCAAAGAGACACATGCGCGTGCTTCAGCTAGGCCTTCTGACACCTGAGGCCTCAGTCATCCTCTGGAGCCAGACTTCAGGGGCTGGGCACAAGCCCCGTGGCCCACAGACCTGTGGCGGCTCCTCCAGTGCCTTGGAGCATATGTGATGGGATGGCGGCATGCATGTGGAGCTTAATGGTCGGGAAGAACTGGGCCCAGAGGAATACTTACCTGGCTCCTACAAGTCCCTGGGCTCCACCCTAGCAGAGAAAAAGCTCTGCTGATTTTACAGACTGGACATGGCACCTTCTTTACCTGCATGCACACCACCCGCAGACTCAGCCAACCACAATCCTGAGCTGCACAAATGTGGGCTTTGATTTGAAAGGAAAGTTACATCTACTGAACACATACAGCTTTTCTCTTGTCATGGTTTGCTGAGTACAGTATTAGAAGCCAGGCGCATGGTCACTTGTAATCCTAGCACTCTGGGAGCCTGAAGCAGGAGGATCACAAATTCAAGCCCAGCCTGGGCAATTTAGCGACTTAGACCCTGCTTTAAAAAGGAAAAAATTAAAATGTTTGGGAATTAGCTGAATGTGCAGGTCCTGGGTTCAATCCCCAGAACTTACTAACAAACAAATAACAGTACAGCGACTTTTCTTGTGGGCTTTACATTATGGTAGGTATTATAAAGCATCTGAAGTGGGGGAAGACTGCATGCGTTATATGAAAAGGTTTTATGTAAGGGACTTGAGCTTGCCAAGATTTGGGTATGGGGAGGGTCCTGAGCCATTCCCTTCGGGACACGATGCTTGAGGAAGTGAGGAGCACAGGACTTGTAAAAGAAACAGTTTATTACAACAAAACTGGCTATGGCTGCCTGAGTTACCGCATGTCCTATGCTCCCGGAAATATTTCCACTGACCCTGCCACTCGGATTTATGGGATATGGAACTTCTAGACCCTTCAGTGCTGCAAGAGGTGAGACATGGGACCACAGAGGTACCAGTGATAAAGACACGGTCCCTGCAGAAGGCAGAGAGCCGTCTTGGAGATGCCACTGGACTTCTTACAGGGTCTGCTGGAACTGACTGTCCACAGGGACAGAAGTGACTGGGACTCCGAGGCTTGGTGGGCGTGGCCTGTGCGGGCTGACTGGGTATTTGCCCGGTCTCTGCGGAGGTGGAGGAGGAGATTGGAGGTGTGCTGGCTCTGCTTCTCCGGATGGGTCATCGCTCAGACTCCCGGGACTGGAAATCTTGCATCCTGGTCCTGGGAGCCCCAGAAATGTGCACTGATGGCGAAGGACGTGGCGCGGGGGCACTCTCCTGCTTCTGCCTCTGCAGACAGCCCTCAGGACCCAAGATCAGCACCGTGCCGAGCGGCAGTGCAGTGCCCTGGGTGGTTCTGAGCAACCTGCTCGGCTCCTCCGTTGCAGCCGGATGGAAGGAGCCCAGGTCGGCTGTGGCCCCATGGTAAGGATGCAGCAGGTTGACTCCCCACCCCCACCTTCTTGGCGCAGGTCAAGGCCAGGCACATTCTCACAAGCCGGCGTACCCTACTCGTTCAGGCGCCCCCCCAGAGGCAATGGGGACCCAGGAGCACTAAGCTCCCTAGCGAAGCTCTCCCGCTTCTCCCTCTCGCAGCTGTGCTTGCCAGTGAGACGCCTGGCCTAAGGTCACATGACCCCAGAGTGCAGGGAGTGAGAACCCAGGCCAACAGGGACAGCAGACCCAAAGGGCGCCCTGCTGAATTTGAGGACGCTCACAGAAACAGACACCACAGACAGCGGTGCAAATATGAGGGTTATCCGAGTTGGTTCCTGCCCGAAGCTGCATCTTTCTATCCGGACTTCTTTTTCCTCAGTTCTTCCAAAAGGAGGCCTCACCACATGGTCCCTGCCCAGGGTTTTCCCAGACTTGAGTGCCGGTTTCTTCCCTCCGCTTGGGTTCAGCCCCCCCTAACCCCTGGCACCTCGACCTCCCTGGGTGTCCGGCCTGCTCCAGTTTCTTCAGATGGTGACTTTGCCTTGGGTCGAGGCCCTCCCTGGGCTGGAGAAGAGTTAAGACACCTAGTTCTGGAGTCCGCAGAAAAGTCCATTTTCAGCCCCAAGTCCGGCAACCACTAGGTTCAAAGCGCACCCAGCCGGCACCAGCTTTGATTCTGCAGCCATGGATCCCAAGGGCCAGGGCTGCGCTCTTCCCGAGTTTCTGCTACACTGTCCTGTTGCTCTGAGGCCGGCGCACTCAGGGGTCAGTTCCAGGGCAGCTTGGATCTTGGAATCCCAGGTCTGGGGCTATGAAACTTAAGGCCTGGAGCCATCTGGTGAGGCTCTCCTGTTTTCGTACCATTTTCTCCTCTGGAAAATGGGCAGATGCTCCTTTTAGCGCGGCGTTGTGGCGGGGGGGTTATTAATGGAGGTGAAAGACGAGGACCTGCGCCCTCCAACCAGATCGCGGGCCGCACCGTGGGACCGCCCCCCCACCCCACCCCCCGGCACTGGGGCTGGCGCGTTTCTCTTCAGAGACCTGGACTGGTGCAGTGCACGCTGCGGCCGGCCCGGGGAACGCCTCATGGAGACCATTCCTGAGTGTCACCCTCAAATGGCCATAGCGAGACCCAGGTTGGCCTAGGTTGTCCCCACTCTATTAGAGAGTGAGAAATGCAGGCAGGTGCAAAAAGAGTAGGTGCTTTGGTAAGAGATCTCCGCCTTAGGCAGTGTCTGGGCCGTAGCTCAGACTCCTTTCGCTTTGAGGAGGCTGGCTCAGATGTGCGCGGCAATGGGGACCGTTTCCCTTGGCACGACCAGGCGAGTGGTAGGCAGCAGGGCACAGCAGGATCTGTGGCGCGCACTGACAGCGCAGAAACGAGTTCTGCTGCACAAAGGGGTCATCAAAAGATATTTCGCTAAGTGTAAATATTAAAACGTGTTGCCTTTTCATAATCATGCTTTGGCAAAATTTCTATTTTTAAATTAATTACAGATAGAATCAGTTCACAAAATAAGATTGTGGTCTAGGTTTTTGTGGTCTTTCTAGAAGCACGGGCATTCCCGCACACATGCACATGCACTAACACACATCCGCACACGCGCGCGCGTGTACACACGCCAATACACACATGCACATGCCCAGTGCGCACACACACGCACGCCCGCTTATACTCAGGCCCACGCTAGCCGCGGCGGAGTAATTACCCCTCTCTTTGGGCGGCGATTGGCTAGCCTGCTCCTCCTCTGGACCGATAGCCAATGGGCAGCCGCCCGCACGCGGCCCCCACCCTAGGCGCGAGTGGCGCGGACGAGCTAAGGCATTACGCTTGGTGGGACACGGCGCGCCCCCGGCCCCTGCGCCCAGGCCCCCCGCTTGGCCACACCACCCATGTGCAGGGTCCTGTGCTAGTCCAGCGGTGGCCACGCTCCAGGCACCCGCATTCTGGCGCCCAGTCGGACCCCAGCCTGCCGCGCGCGCCCCGCCCCAGGCCCCGCCCCGCCCCGCCCCGCGAACCCGGCCCCGGCTGCCACCCGAGAGCGACGTGAAAGGCGAGCGAGGCGGCGGCCCGAGCGGCTGTGGTGCGCGCCCCCTCCGCCCAGCCCACCCGCACCAGGTCGCCTCCGCCCCCGGGTCCGACGGGGGCTCCAGGGCCGGCCACGCGCGCGCTGGGGAGCCGTGCATCACGGTTCGCCGCTGGGACCGGGACCCCCAGGAGCGCGGCAGAGCCCCCTGACCAGCGGCAAGGATGCCGGAGGAGCTCACGGAGGCGGGGCGCGCCACGCCGGCCCGCGCCTCCTCCTTCCTCATCGAGAACCTGCTGGCGGCCGAGGCTAAGGGCGCGGGGCGCGCGGCACACGGCGATGGCGGCCGCGAGGACGAGGAGGACGGCGACCCCGAGGACGACGCCGCCCAGCACGCGCGGCGGCGAAGACTGCAGCGGCGGCGACAGCTGCGCGCGGGCCCAGGGCCCGGTGGGGAGGCGCGAGCGCGGGCGCTCCTCGGACCCGGTGCGCTGGGCCTTGGTCCCCGGCCGCCCCCTGGGCCCGGGCCGCCCTTCGCGTTCGGCTGCGGAGCCGCGACGCGCTGGCACCCACGGGCTCATTGCGGCTACGCGGGCGGCCTCAGCCCTGACAGTGAGTTGGGTCGCCGGGGGTCTGGGGGGAGGCAGGCATCGCCCCGTGTCCCCGAGCCACTCCAGACTCCTGGGCTCCTGGCCTCCGTCCTTTCCAGGCCACTTTTCCCGGTGTGCGCAACGGGCTAGAGTCCTGTGGGTCCTCTCAGAACCGTAGGGTGGGTTTGGGGACCCACAGTCTGGGACGGGGGTCCGACCTGCGGATGCTCCCCTGTAGGGCTCTGCGGAGCTTACGGGAGCCAGTACTCGGACCCTCGGGCCGAGACTGCAGGCAGCTGGAGGAGGGAGGAGAGTGAAGTCAGAACGGGTAAAGAAAATGGAAGGACAAGGGCGGAAGAGCATTGCCGTGAGGAAGGGGAAAGGGAAATTGAAAAAACAACAAAAGCCCCGAATCCAGGGATCCTGGAAGCAACTGGAGCGAGGGTAGGGCAAGGGCAGGCGTAGCAGACAGACGCACAGCCCAAATGGGGCGCTGAGAGGGTGTCATAAGGGGGCTTCCTCGAGAGTCCTGTGGGTGCAGGCTCCCCAACTCCGGGTCCTTTGTGCTTGTCTGAGGCTTGGGATGGAACTTGGGACAGGGCCCCAACCTCCCTCTGCGTTCTCCCAGGCCCTTCAGCAGTGCAAGAAGGGTCCCCCTGTGAAGCCCTCGTCCAAGCCCCTCTCGCATTTCCCCGCCCCCGCCCCTCCCCCTCCCAGGCCTTTGTTCCCGCCGGCAAGAGTTAGAGACTAGGATGGGGGCGTCTGGGCTTTCTGTCTCTCTAGCCTAGGCACCCTGGTCCCAGAGTGCTCCCTCTCCCTGGGCTCGGAGGTTCCCTGTGGACCTGCCCTTCACTAAGACCAGGAAAGCTGGACTGCCCACACCGCCCATTTTGCTCCCCAAAAAGCACTCGCTGGAAGGCCAGCTGAACACTGTCATCCAGCCATAGTTCTAGAATCTGTTTGGGCGCTGGCACGGAGGTCCGAGGGTGTGTGCCAGGGAGCAGGTGGCTTATGACCTCTCTCACCTGTTGAATAACTCCCTTCCTGGGGTGGGAGCAACACTGGTGGTTAAAGGACCCACAGCTCAGAGCCCACAGCATCCAGACTCTACCGTTCCACCTTATGTGACCTGGAGCAATGGCTCCAAAGTTTTCTGGAAATTTGATGGTTCAGTTAGTGCCCTTATGGGGGGTGACTGGAAATTTTCTCTCCCTGTGTCCCCAGGGAGGTCCCCACCTGCAGCCCAGCGGAGGCCACCCTAAGAGATTGCACTTCCTTTTTTCGTACAATGCGGGTTAGGGTCCCAGCTTCCACCAGGAGCAGTTCAGCAGCGCAGCAGTGCATGGTCCGCTAGGGCCTGAAGGGTTTGGGGTCGGAGCAAGACTGTCCAGATCTGCTGGTGTGCACACCAGCCCAAAGCTAGTCTTCATTTGGGCACCAAAAGGGCACATGGCCTGGCAAAGGGACTGGACAGGGGCAAGAGTGGAATCTGCAGCCTCCAAGGACACAGGCCCTTTCCAGTGCATGCAAGCCACCACCATCCGCACTCCTGGCCCAAGCCTGGCTCCCATGCCTGTGCACCTGACCTTCTGGCCTTCTGGGGCCGCTGGACTCCATGAACCTCAGCTGGTAGCTGGAGCTTTGGCTCTGAGACTGGTCCCTGTCAGGTCTTCCTCTGTCTCACAGATGTGCCGGGGATCAGGCAGACCTCTTCAGCTTGCATCCCCCCTTTGCCATCCTGGGGAGCCCCCTGCTCCCTTTGGGAGGTCCTGGAGCAGGTGCTCATCTTCCACCCATTTCCCCCTGGGGTCTTCTGTCCCCAAATCTACAAGCTGGGCAGCCAGTCTAGGTGTCCAGCAGGGTGCGGTTGTCTTGTGCTCCTCACTGTCCTGGGAGGGCCTGTTGTGGCTGTGTACGTCATCATCCCACTGGACTCTCTCGGTGGTGGACATCTGCATGCAGAGGGTCCTTGGGGAGCGATCACTGTGGGTGCTGGTGGGTGGGAGGGGAGGCCCTGGGCTTGTTTCCCAGTTTGGGTTTCTCAGAGGCACCCTTTGCTCTCATCCCCTGGCACACGTGCTTTATGCAGTTTTTCCAGGGTCTGGCATGCCGCTGGGAGGTGGCCAGGGCCAGCCTGCTCTTTGTGTTGGCGTTTTTGTCTTCTTTTCTGTCCTCTGGGCATGGGTGGGCATATGGGTGCATGTGGGTAAGAAGAGGTCCTGTGCAGCAGCCTTCTTGTGTTGGGGTCTCTGGCCTCCCTGGCCCCTTTCTGTACCCAGGGCTGGGTCTGAATGCCAAAGCTGTGAAACTGTGCTGCACCCCATTAGGCCCTGGCTGTGAGCGACCTCACAATGGAATAGCTTCAGGGACGGCTTCTGGGGAGCAGCCTTGGGAACCAACCATTATACCCCTCTCTCCCCGCAGCCAGCGACCGGGACTCACCAGAGACTGGCGAGGAGATGGGGCGTGCAGAGGGATCCTGGCCACGAGGCCCCGGGCCGGGTGCAGTGCCGCGAGAGGTGGTGGACCTAGCGGCGGCGCGGGGCCCCGCGGCCTGCGGGGAGGAGGCGGTGGAGCTGGCCGAGGCCCCGACGGCCGTGGCGGGGGAGGCGCGTGGAGGAGGCCGCAAGAAGAAGACGCGCACCGTCTTCTCCCGCAGCCAGGTCTTCCAGCTGGAGTCCACCTTCGATCTGAAGCGCTACCTGAGCAGCGCGGAGCGCGCCGGCCTTGCCGCCTCGCTGCAGCTCACCGAGACCCAGGTGAAGATCTGGTTCCAGAACCGCCGCAACAAGTGGAAGCGGCAGCTGGCAGCAGAGCTGGAGGCGGCCAGCTTGTCCCCACCCGGCGCGCAGCGTCTGGTCCGTGTGCCCGTGCTCTACCATGAGAGTCCCCCGGCCGCGCCGCCTGCACCGCCTACAGCGCTGCCTTTCCCGCTGGCGACTCCCGCGCCCGCACCACCTCCGCCGCTGCTTGGCTTCTCGGGGGCGCTCGCCTACCCACTGGCCGCCTTCCCTGCCGCCGCCTCTGTGCCCTTCCTGCGGGCGCAGATGCCAGGCCTGGTGTGAGCCGCGCGTGCCTCCGCAGACCCCGTGGATGTTGCATTGTGCTGGTGGTGTGTGCAGGGAGCCAGGGGCTCTCGGAGACTCCTAGGTACCTAGAGGAGGATGCGCACAGCCCTGGGAGCCCCCAAATGTACCGGGCAGCTGGACCGCAGCTCCCCAACAGCTACAAGGCTGGAGCTCTCGCTGGCAAAGGGACCATGCAAAGACGCTGCCAGCAAGCACACAGCCCTGGAGCGACTTTGGGCTCCACCGCAGAGGAAAACATCGCAAGACTGCCCCAGGGGCTCCCGGTGGCTGCCCCTACACTCAAAGTGACACCAACAGGAAATAACCCTTTTCCTGGAACTACAGCAGGACCTAGACGGTGGCAGGTCCCCGGGAGGGCTGTGACCGTGCGTTCTCTGCCGTGGAGGTGGAGAGGGGTTTCCAGCGCTGGACTCGGATCTGGGACCAGGCCCGAAGGCCTGGGTTTGTGTCCTGGGCTGTGGCCCCATTCTCTGGTGGAGACTTTTTTTTTTTTTTTTTTTTGGTGAATATGCTTATTTGCGTATGGAATAAAAAGGGACGTTTGACAGTTTGGCTGTCGTTTGACCCTAGGTGGGGGTGGCTGCAGCATGTAGGCTGTAGTGGGCACCTGCTGACTGGATGCTGGGATGGGAGCTGGACTGCTGCGCCACTGTCAGTGCAGATAGGCGTGGGGGTGGTGCGGTCCATGCTCCCAGATCCCCGCTCCATGATAGACGGGGCGCTGGGCTCCAGGGCAGTCCGTGGGAACATCAGGGAAGCAGAGGTGAAAGGGCAACCCCCAGCCCAGGCGCTGAGCTGGAACCGAAAGTTGCTACCTGCCCTGGCAAGCCCAGCTAGTGGGCGTCGCAGGGAGTGCTGGCTCCTGCCTTAGCTGCTGCCTTCCAGCTCCAAGCCAAAACTGTTCTTGAGTGCTGGACCACTGTCACCTGTCCCCACTGCCCCAGCTGCGCCACCTGCTTCTGGGTGAAGATTGGGGAGGTCCTTTCCCTTGTGGGAGGGGATACTATTTCTGGTGCTTCAGACTGAGTAGGTCCGTTGGGCTCTATAAGACCCACTCTTGTGCTCCCTCCTGCCCCACCTTGCCATGTGGTGGGCACCAGATACCTTTGGGCCTGGGGGTAGCCCACCCGTGTGCGCCCCACCCTACCTTAGGAAGTGCTCAGCTCCCAGGCTCTCTGGCCAGCCCTTCAGCCACTGGTGCCGTGTGTGTGTGTGTGTGTGTGTGTGTGTGTGCTCGCGTGCCCTGGGGAAGAGGGCTGTGGCCCTCAAGTGTGGCCTCTGAGAGGCTCTTGTGGAGGGCACAGCAGTGCCTAGCGTGGCAGAGGCATCCCTAAGCCACCTCCCCATGGGTCAGCTGAGCTCCCCTTCGCAGGCTGCCCCATCTGCTTTCTGATTTCTTCTGGGATGAACTATGTGAAGTGAAATTTTCCAGCCCCCCAGTCAGCATTCACAGGGCTAGTGGGGTGTCTCCTTATACTCTCACCTCCCCTCTTGTCCTTTCTAGGCCTTGGTGGTGCCACTGGCTGGCCTCATTCAACCCCAAACGGGCTTGGGCCCTGGTGACCTGGGTGACCACATGTGGCAGAGGGCTTAGAGCCCAGTACAAAACCCGGCTCGCCTCTTGCGGTCTGGTGCTGAGGGCTGGCAGCAGAGTAGGGCTGTTCTAGGTGCAGAGGCTTGGGATTCCTGGTCCGGGAGGCTTTCTGCTCAGGCTTTAAGGGTTATGGACCCGCTGTGCAGTCTCTGCTTCTAGCCAGTTCCCATGGGCTCTTAAGGTCTCATGGTGACCGTGAAATGAGTCCAGCCAGAGTTCCCAGAGAAGTTGGTTTTTATTTATTTATTTATTTATTTATTTATTTATTTATTTATCTTCTTTCAGAACTTTTGTTTGTTTAGTTATTTATTTTTATGGCCAGCTCAGCCTGCCCTGAGGGCAGGGCTGTTGCAGCATGTGGTGCCGGGGATTGAACCATGGTCCCGGCAGCCGCCTAAGCTTTCCTAAGCAGGTGCTTTAGACCACTGAGCCATCCTGCTAGACCCCCCTTTTTTTTTTTTTTGAATAATTTATTTATTTGGTACAGGGTCTTGCTACACAGCTCAGACTCATAGTGACCCTCCTGTGTCAACCTCACCAGCACTGGGATTACAGGCATGCACCACCAGGCCTGGATTGGGTGGCCAGCACGGTACACCCAGGGCTCTGGGGTTCCAGGGTTTGGGGACCAACATGGCATGCGGTATTATGGATCGAACCTGGGTCCTTGCTCTTGCCAAGTAGACGCTTAGACTGCAGAGCTATCTCCCAAGCTGGAAGCTGGGTTTAATGACTGCTGGGAGATACTTGTCAGGGCATGGGTGAGAAGGCGCAGGGCAGGGCAGATGGCTGGAAGGAGATGGTGACTGCTGGCTTCCGGCAGCTTCATGCAGCTCAGCTGCAGGCAGATTTGAAGATGGGGCTGTGTTTTAGATGCAACTAGTGAAGCTGGGCAGGAGAGCAATTTCCAGGCCTCGGGCCTCAAAGAGGCAGGAATGAGAGTGGGAGGAAGGAGGCTGCACCCCACCAAGTGGATTCCCCACGGCTGGGCTCCCTGCGCTCACAGCCTTGCCCTGCTTCTGCTCTGCAGTTAGTCACAGGCTCTGTGTCCCCGGAGGACTCCGGGCAGCACAGACCTGAAAGCAGCCCAGAGGGCCCTGGCCCTCGGAGCCCCAGCTCCTGCACATCGATTGTGGCGCACCTTGGGCGCGTTGGCTCCTCCAGGCTGGCAGAGATGGATGGCTTCGATCCGTCTCCACCGCACACCCTCCCTCCCTCCTTCCCTCCCTCCCTCCTCCTGAGTTCCTTCATCAGTCTAAGTGAGGCTCCCCCGCAGCTGCCTTGAGCCCCCAGGGCCTCTGGCTATGGAGCCACTGAGCCCATCTGGGTCAGATGGGCTGTGGACATCCAAGCAGGGGACAGATTTCTGCTGGCACTGGGACACTTGCTGCAATACCCTCACTTCTTCAACCCTCAGTTTCCCTCCAAGCAAGGAGCTCTCGCTTGGAGTGCTATGTCAGAGACCAACAGGGTTCCCCAGGCAGCACCCCACAGACATCTCAGGGAACCTGGCCCCCTAGCCCTGGGTCCTCTGGACTATGAGGAATGAGAAATAAGGCCCCTTGCAGAGCTGGGCCAAAGACACATCCCGGTGGAGGTCACCAGGAACGGGACTCAGCCTGCTCATTTCCGGAGCGCCGGGGCCTACCTGGCTCACAGCAGCTACACCAGCGGCTGGCTTCTCCTGCCTTGTCCTGTGCGCTTGCTGGATGCTGGGCATTCCCTGCACTCTGCACCACAAGCGCACAGGGTCCCTGCTGTGCAGGAAGGTGCCGTGGCTCTCCTCCAGGGGCGAGGATACCACGCTCCTGAAGCCTTGTCCCCATGTGCAGGGAGGGCGTGCTTTGGACCTGTGAAGGACTTCCCAAGGCCTGGGCCCAGTGCCTGCCCAGCACACAGCTCAGCTGGGTGGAGGCCAAGGAGTGAGTGCCGGCCAGGTGAGTGCCTGGAATCTCTGGGCTTTGCCTGCTCTTTGATTCCGTCAGGCTCCTTCCTCCTGGCCGGTTCTTACTCCCAGCAGGAGACCCATTGAAAAGGTAACCCCTGGGAGCAGAAGCTCAGGGGTACTCTAGAGAGACCAGTGGCTGCTCTATACACCACACTTACAGGGCTGCTCCCCAAAAAGCCTTATTCTTTTTTCTGGTCCTGACACCCTTCCCTGCAGGGAGGTTGTGTCCCAGCCTCACTGGAGGCAGGTCACCTTGTTTTATCTGACCCCAAGGTGCCCCAAGGAAAAGGAGGGGAAGCTGCCCTGGAAGGCGGGGTAGAGAGGGGGTTCTGAAGCTCCATCAGAGACTAGTGTGGGGAAGTGGGGTTCACCCCTCACCATTGGGGGAGGAGCCACAGCCACCCCCTGGGGCGTCCACAGCTGGTGATCTCAATCTTTGTTTTTGGACTCACCCACCACCATAGTAATAGGACTTAGCCAAATGTGCAAACAAATCCACTGATAGCCAGCACTTCTGAGTGTGAAACAGACTCGGATTTCCTGGGAGCTGGGATTTGTAGCCAGGTGATTGTTTTAAAAAGTTAATAACGTATTTCTGTATTTACCAGTGAGATGCTGTGACACCCCCACTTGCTGTAAGATACGACAACAGAAACGACTAGTAAAAAACGGAGGGAGAAGCACAAAAACACAGGGTGGTCGGGAGTGACCTGCCGAATGGGGTAGGGCCAAGGGGTTCTTTTTGCAGTCCTTTATTCTTGCTTTATACTTGAAAACTCCCATAATAAAGTGTTTTAGAAAGCGATGACGGGAAGCCTTAGGATGCCTGCATCTCGGACTCTCTCTTCCCTGGGGGGAGGGGCTGCTTTGTTCCTGGTTTATTTCATCCGATCCGGGTCTCTCTTGGGTCCAGTGTATCCCCAGCTTTTTTCTTCTTCCGGACTGTCCCTGTTAAAACCTATGTCTGTAGGACGATTTAATCTCGAACTTTCTTCTTTTCCGCAAAGCTTTCTGGGTCTCCAGCTCTCCCCGGGCCAGGCATGCTCTCTGATTCCTGTCCTGGGCACCCAGGTGCGCAGGACCCAGACCACTTCCCGGCAAGGGCGTCCTAAGGACGGAGGGATCGCCGACTGGGGCCAGCCGGTCGGAGTCTCAGTGCGAGCCCGGTAGTTTGGGACCCTTCTCAGAGGCGCCTCGCATCCAGGGGTCCGCAAGGCTGGAGAGGGCAAGAGCTGGGCTGGGTGGCTTCGGGAGACCCCGAGGGCAGCCGGGGGGGCTCCCTTGGGGCAACCTGGCTCGAAAGGTCCTGGGCCAGGGAGGGGGTTGCGTCTGGCAGGGTCTGTGCGGAACTGCGCCCCCGATCTCGCCAGCCCGCTGTAAGGCAGCGACTGGAGGCTGCCTACTGCACGACTTCCGCCGTTCCTGAGCCCGTCTGCCCCGCTCCGCGGCCCCCTCCTCGCTCCCTTCTCAGCCTCGCGTCGTTCTTC
This sequence comes from Myocastor coypus, assembly GCA_004027025.1. Classification (NCBI taxonomy): domain Eukaryota; kingdom Metazoa; phylum Chordata; class Mammalia; order Rodentia; family Myocastoridae; genus Myocastor; species Myocastor coypus. Next base: position 17,055 of record PVJA010001962.1, on the reverse strand, counting down.
GGATTTTCCCCGCTCTCTTCTTCCTCTGGGCTCCGGGCTTCCGGCATGGCCTCTCTGTACCCTGCCGACCGCAATTCCCCCATTCGCTCCACGGTCCCCTCTCCGGTCGGTCCCCATGGATGTCCCCTGGGAGGCCCGGCTGGGCCGGGGGCCACTCAGATCCCAACCGACCCAGGTCGCGGGTCGCCCGGCCGGGCTGCGGCGGTTAGTGCCTCGGCTTTCCGTCCTCGTCCCCATCAGATCACTGGGGAATCGCGGACGGGGGACGATGCGGCCGGGCTTGCGGGCCGCCGAGCTAGACGCGGCGAAATGCCGGCAGCGGCGCCAGCCGCGCGGGGCCCAGGACCTGCGGACGCCGACGACCCCTCCTCCGACCCTCGCGGGCCGCCCGGCGTCGGCTCGCTCGGCCAAGGCCCCCCGGGATCTTCTCGGCACCCGGCCAGGGTGCCCCGCCCCCCGCCGTCCTTCCGGCTCCGCCCAGGCCTAGCTGGCGCCCCGGCGCCCCCGGCCCCGCCTGGCTCACCTGGCGTCTCCGGGCGTCTCGGAGTCTGGCGCAGCCTTCGCGCGCAGGGGCTTCTCCCTTGGCCCTCGCGACCCCGCCTCTGCTCGCCGGAGCCCCTGCGCGGCGGGCCCGTGCGCCCCGCGGCACCGTCGAGAGCGGGGCTGAACAGGAGTCGGGGAGCGGGCGGCATTGTGCGCCGGACAGGGAGACGACCGGGCGGAGGCCTCTCTAGTCTGAACGCCGGAGGAGCCGGGCTCCCGTCTGGCAGGTGGAGGTTTCGCAGGCTGCTTCTGTCTGGACTTTTGGAGGCCGAGGAGTCGCCCCAATTCTGCAGCCTGGAGCCCTCGGGCCCTTCCCTTCCCACTTCTGTGCTGGAAAGATGGGAGTACGGCGTTAGGACCCGCAGACTTGTGTGGCCTTCGCTCGTAGGCGACGGGGAAGGGGGTGCGCTGCTCACGGCCCCTCTGCGCCTCCGCCGGTCCTCCCGTGCTCGGCGCCGAGGGCCACGGAAGGGGCCTCCCAGCCTCAGGCCTCCCGGGAACATGCAGTGGCCTCAGCGCCGCCGCACGTCAGGGCCGAGCTCTCCTCCCGACACCAAACCTACTCCTTCTTACCGGTCCCCATCCCGGATGTAGCGAGGCTGACACCCTGTGCCCGCTGCCCCCACCGTGATGGACATCCACTGTGGGGCTGGACCCCAACTGCCTCGTCGCGCTGTGTGCTGTCACGCCTTTACAGAGACCCTGCCTGGGAAGGGGGGGACAGCGTAGGCGTTGCTCTGGGACATCGCTCCCTCCTCAAGACCCCCAGAGTTCACGACTTCGCGGCAGGAGAGGGATCCTACTCGGAGCTTCTCAAGGGGCGGCGGTGGCGGGACTCAGCCTTATGGAATCTGGGCTGGCACCGTTAGACGGGGGTGGGGATCTGGTTCCAGTGGAGTCGCCTGTCTGACTTGGGATGCACACTGATTGTAGAGCACTCTCGAAAGTATCTGCTGAGGCTATAGTCCGGGAGACCCAGCTTGGAGAAGTAGGATGGTAGCCTCTAGAGCAACCTAGACCCCCAAAACGGCCCTGGCCCAGCCCCAGCCTCATCTGGCCCCCTTTTATAGGTCGACCCCGCGTGGCCCCAGGAAAGGCACCAATGGGATGGCCTCTGCCCTCCTCTCCACCCCCTTAACAAGGTTGGGTCCAGAGCAGGAGCACCACCCCCAGTGTGGGTGAAGCCCTGTACCCCCAAAAGGGGAGAGAATGGGGCCCTACTGGAAATGGAGGTTTTGGAGAAGTGCCCCCAGGGACTCTGTTGAGAGTCTGATTGTCTTCAGGTCATGCAGGAGCAAGTGTTCCGTGGCAGGGCCTCAGCTAGCCCTTTCCCAGGGCAAAATGTCCTCAAGTGGACAGGTGCCTGCCACAGCGCTGCCTTGGAGCTAGGAGAGAGGTGGGACCCTGGGGCAGGACTTTCTCCTCCTCTTCCCTCTCCCATCCTCCCTTCCTCTCCCCCCTCCCCTCCCACCTCTCCTCCACCCTTCAGCCTGTACCCTGCTCCCTCTACCCCTTCCCCTCTACCCCTACCCCTCTCCTGTCCTTCCTCACCCCACCTCACCTTCCCCAGGGGCCTCTGGGGCTCCCTCTGAGTGTGGTGGCTGTGCCAGAGCTCCTTTTGGATTCCTGGCTGAGTTTAACTCTGAAATCTCTCGAAACCCACTTCCCCCTGGGCTGGGTGGGAGCTGGCACTGCACCCGCACCCCGGGGTGCATCGATCCCTGCCACTCGCATTAGCCTAATGGTGTGGCTGATGATTCTGCCTCTTTTCGTTAAAAGCTGCCCAGTCACACTCCCGGCCTCTGTCCTACTGGTCACACAGGCCGGGACCTCTCAGCACTAGTGCTCCCTGTGCTGGAGGGCGGGCAGGCGGGCTCTGGGAGAGTAGGCAGTGCCTAAGAGGTGTCACACCCGGCAGGGTGCTGAAGGGCGGGGTCCTGGGGGAGGCTAACTCGAACAACTGTTACCACAGCCCCCAAGTGCCCCACTCAGATCCTAGCAGATCCGAGCCCAGTCCCTGTCCCTGCCTGCTCCCTAGCCTGGTAGGTTCTGGGGAGGGTATGGGAGCCATTCACCGGCACTGTGTGCCAGTGGGGCCACCTTCACTGTGATGGGGACACTGCTGTAGGAAGCCAGAGGATGCAGGTGTGACATGGAGGCACCTCTTTTTTTTTTTTTTTTTTTTTTTTTGCAGGACTGGGGTTCGAACTCACGACCTTGCACTTGCCAGGAAGGTACTTGTGCCACGGAGCTATCTCCCCAGCCCCACCTCATTTATTTTTAAGTAAGCATGCAGGACTCTGGCACAAAGGGGAGCACAGTAGGGCGCTGGTGAACCACGACTCCTGTCTGTGTCTTCCTCGGGTTCTTGGTGTACGCAGGACTGCGGCCCTGAGCTGCACCCCAGTGAGCGCTCGCTAAGGCACTGGGCTGCCCAGGGGACCCCGGCACCAAGCATCGGCTCTCACAGCAGCTCCTCATTAGCGTCAGAAACCTAGGTGCCTAGAAAGTTTCCCTAGAGGAGCTCCGGGCGCGGCCGGGTCGGGCTGGTGCACTGCAGGGGGCCCTGGGTCCCTGCAGTGGGGTACGGAATGGAGGAAGGAGGGCTAGAGGCATGACAAGCCCTTTGGAGCCTTCGGGGCAGGGGTGCCTGGGGGACCTGCTGCCTGCCTCCCATTACGTAGCCGCTCCTTTGTCTTCTCTGCTTCTCCTGCTTTCTTCATGATTTCGGCTGTGCGTGTGATTTTTCGTAACCATTGGGGATTTTACCTGGGGCCTCGCGTGTGCCAGGCAGGCGCTGTTCCGTGGCCCGTTTTTATTTTATTTTGAGACAGGATCTCGCTAAGTTGCCAAGTTGCCCAGGTGGGGCTTCAACTTGAGACCCTCCTGCCTCAGCTTCTCAGGACCTGGGCCCCCTCCTGGAGCTGACGAGGGTAGGGAGACATCCCGTGAACACCCTGTGGGTGACCAGTGGCCTTCTCCCCTTGGTCTTTTGCTCCCTGCCCATCACCCTCCCTGAGCCTCAGCAGCACAGCCGGGCTCCTCTACAGGGTCGCCACAGGGCTGGGGCAGGGGTCCCGTGCACAGCCTCCCTGAGCTCACAGGCTGACGCCTTCAGCCTGACCACGGCCTTGGGACGCAGAGCAGAGAAGGGGAGGAATAGCCCTGCGTGAGGCACAGCCTGGGGCAGAGGCGGCTGGACTGCTGTCACCTGGCGCTCCGTCAGGTATTGGCACCCAGAGGAATCACTGACGCGGAGTGGACAGACCGCGGACAAGCAGGCTTAAGAAACGACCTCAGGGCTCTGGGAGGCCAAGGCAGGAAGGTTGCGAGTTTGAGCGCGGTCTAGGCAACTTGGCGGCTTGGCGAAATCCTCTCAAAATGAAAAACAAACGAACAAAAACAAAAGGGCTAGGGTAGGCGGGCTGTAGGAAAAGAAAAGCAGGAGAACGGAGGGGCAACACAGGCGAAGGCGCCGAGTCACACAGTTGTGGAGAAGGAGGTTCGCAGCCGGCGAGAGGGGCGCCGGCCGAGACAGAGTCCGTGAGGCAGCTGGTAACGGGCGGGCGGCCGAGCGGTGCGGGCTCGAGGTGCAGCCTTCTCCTCCGGAGCCCCCGGCTTTGCTATTCCGGTCAGTCTCCTGCCCAGCGAAGCGACTCCATGCCACGTGGGGGTCCCCCGGGGCGCCCAAAGGCTGCTGATTCCGTGGAGGCGGTGCCCTCAGGAAAGCGGGTCGCAGCGCGGAAGATCGAGTGCCCCCGGCGCCGCCGTTGGGCCCTGGCCCGGAGAGTGTCCTCGCCACTCTTGCGGAAGCCAGGGGCTGTGCTCCCGGGACAGCAGCTCCGCCCACGTCTGCCCACATGCACAGAGAGCTTGGAAAGGGGGTGGTGTCCCCAGGACCCGGCCAGCAAGTGTAGGCTAAGGTGGCTGTGGCAGGCCACGCGGCGAGCGGGCGCTGGGTCCCTATGGGTCCGAGGTGGCGGGGTGGGCAAGGGCAGCCCCCGTGAGCCAGCAGCAACCCTCGAGGTGGGACTCTGAAGTGCGCAAGGGAAAAGCCAGCTCCTTCTGCCAGCCAGGTCATAGCTGCAAGAGAAACTTAAGGTCCAGTTGTTGGACGGCTGTCTGCCATAAAAGGCAGCTGCTAGGAGCACCAGAGCCCTAGGTAGGAGAGCCGAGCCCTTAGTGATCCCAGCAGAGCCACCCAGTCCCTGGCTGACCCTAGCTCAGATCATCCCACTACAGATACTTCCTATAAGCCACCATGTATGTCACAGTCAGTACTCTAAAGACACATAAGGACTCTCTAACAGGCTTGGCTTTCTTTCTCTCTTTATTTATTCATTATTATTAGGTACTGGGAATTGAACTCTGGGTCTTGCGCTTGCCAGGTAGGTGCTTAAACCACTGTGCTGTATCTTCAGCCTCCTGACTTTCTTTCCACCAACCTTAGGAGGGTGGGCTCTGTCTGCCAGATCACAAAACAGCTGCTGAAGCACCGACTCTCACATTCCTAGTCTAATCAGGAATAAGGAAAGGACAAGAGGTAAAGCTGGGCCTTCTCCTAACCTTTAGATGGTCCAGAGCCCCTGTGCCTGACGTGCTGACGACTCCTGTCTTCAAAGAGCTTTCTTACTAAAGCAGAGGTGGGAGTGTGTAGCAGGGGCAACCTGGAGGCCAGGAGGGAAAATTCACAGAAGGCTGCACACCCGGTTTCATCAGCAAGGGGCGTGCTCCTAGCAGACCGTCCTCAGGCGGACCCTGCCCGGGGCCTTGGGGCCCTGCTGTGACACGGGTGCTGCAGCCAGGGCTGAGCTGGGGCTCCCCCAATGTCCTTTTCCCTCTCCCAGCTCCTTTGGCAGACATCCTGTGTACACTTGCTCAGTCAGTCAAGGGATTTGTGCCCGAGGGCACCAGGCCTGACCTGGGGAGACTGGCACACAGGCGGGGACTGTGGGACCAAAGCCACAGGCACTCAGACAGACCCAGCCCCTTTGAATCTGGGTGTACCATAGGCCATCCCAGTTACTTTCCCCTATGTCCCTGGCTGGGGGTCCCTGGGCTGAGGGAGCCAGTGACAAGCTGGGGACCATACTTGGTGGCTAAGCTGGATCCACACCCGTGTGGCTGTGGCCAGGCTGGGAGAGGCCAGGCCAGGCCAGGCCAGGCAAGCCAGGGCCCACAGTGGTATCACTGTGTTCCTGTCCCGGACCAGGGTTCTTGTCCACTTGCAGGCGCCTGGGCATCCCCAGCCTCTCTGTGGCTAGTGGTTGTGTGGCTCTAGGATGCTGGAATTGCTCCTGCTAACCCTGCTGTCTGACTACATCCACCAAACCTGTGGTGCTGGGCACCAGCACTGTAGAACATGGCAGACTCGGGACACAGCCTGCGACTGTGGCCACCACTGTGTCCCTCCACGTGGGAAAGCATCACTGAGCATCCATGTCCCCTCCAGATGGGGAAACTGACATGCTCAGGGATAGGGTGGTAAAGAGTAGGCCCATCCCCTGCCATCATGAGTGGGCTGGACACTCTTCTCATCTCTACTCTTGAGCCACCAGACTGCAGCACCTTTGGGGTACAGGCTTTGGTGAGAGGGAGAGACACTGAGGTTTTGCTAGGGTCTGTAGTATGGAGGATTTCCATGCCTGCTGAGGGCTGATGCCCAGCTCCATCCCAGCATGCCGTGTGACACTGAGCAGCTTCCTGCCCTCTCTGGGCCAAGGTCTCCTACTTGTAAATCAAGGGCATCCAGTCAGAGTCTTGCAGGAACCCTGTCTGTGAGTATAAAAAGTCATCCAGTCCCAGCAGCGATTTGCTTCTGTCTTATCAGAGCTCCAAGGGCTCCAAGGAGACCCCAGGCAACAGGAAGTGCAGCGCAGGCCATGGAGGCAGTTCATGCTCCTTACTGCAGTGCTCACAGCAGCAGGCACAGACATCCTCGGACCACTGTGCCTGCCTCGAGGGCCGCTCTGGCTGTGGTGGCCAGAGGAGCATGGAGTCTGCGGCAGCCTCCTTCCTGGATCCCTGTCATTTCTGCATGTGGGGACCTGTGGCTGGCACCCAGAGGGTGACAGGCACCTGGCAGACACCACTGTCTAGAACATGAGGTATGGACAGGCCACACACTATGCCCATGGCACAGAGGACCCCAGCTATGGAGGAGGCACCTGTCCCAGGTCCCCAGGAAGCCTCACAGGCCAGGATGTATGCTGGTGGGGTCCTGGGCCTCAGAGGGGATCCCTGAGCCTTGCAACTCTGTGCATGGGGTAAGGGTGGGACACAGAGGCCAGCGCTGTGAAGATCAAGATCCACAACGCCATGGTGACCACCTGTGCTCAGGGCTGGCAGAGTCACGTCATCAACACACAGCCCCAGGGACCTCATGGCACAGCGCCCCTTGCAGGCGTGGAGCGGAAGTGAGGAGCAGCCCTTAGCTGTGTATCCCTGGGTGGTCGCAGCCTCTAGTGGACTCAGACTCCGCCCTCCTCCCACAGATACCTCCAAGCTCCAGGGCTTGGTGCTAAAATCGCCCTAGCTCCACTCCTGCCCGTTGGGCAGGAAGTAGGAGAGGCTTGCTGACTGTTCAGCATGAGCGGATACTATTGCTTTTCATGGTTGAATACTGCTCCCTGCATAGATTGCCACTCCGTCCCTGCCTCGTGGCGGGCATGTCAACTTGGTGGCCAGTGTGGACCCTGCTGTTGTGACCAGCCACTTTCTGTCTCTTTGTGGATGAATGCCCACAGCCTTGGGAGGAAGTCCTGCCCTGTGTTTTTCTCTCTCTCTCTCTCTCTCTCTCTTTTTTTTTTTTTTTTTTGCAGGACTGGGGTTTGAACTCATGACCTTGCACACAGAGCTGTTTCCCTGACCCCTGGCCTGTGTTTTTTTTTTTTTTTTTGTGGGACCGGGGTTTGAACTCATGACCTTGCACTTGCCAGGCAGGCTCTTGTGCCACAGAGCTATCTCCCTGGCCCCTGGCCTGTGTTTTTGAGGACCTGTGGCTGTTTTCCAGCCTGGCACTCTGCATGGACTTACACTGCAGATGACTCAGCCTCCCCAGCTGTCCTGCATAACTGGCCCCAAAGCATTCTAGCAGGGGCTCCCCCACCGTGACTGGCAAGCGGCTACAGGGGGTGAGGCCAGGTGTGGTGCAGCCTCGGAGAGCGCGGTTCCTGTGCCGGCCTCTGAGACCCCAGAGCTAGGAGAGCCTTCTGGCCTGCAGGTGTGCTGACCTCCATTTGGCATAGAGCGAGTGTGGCAGAGGCTACTGGGCACAGAGAGGCTCAGGGACGGTCAGCTGAGTTCCTCGGCCTGTGCCCAGGTGGCCCTACTCTGAGGCCCGGGCTGGGTGTTCCAGGGACGCTGCCCTCTGGGCATGACCAGTGTTCTGTAGCTGGCGCTCAGCTCCAGGGCCTCGCTGCCTCCATGCCCACTGTCCTGCCCTGGCCTGGCTCCCAGTCTGGGCCACAGGCCTGGTCTCCCAGCCCCTGTCGTCCAACCAGGTACCACCAGGCATGTGCCTGGGTGGTGGCCAGCGGCCTGTGTGTGACCACGCTTCTCTGTCCCCCTCCCCGCCCCGCAACTGGGCACAAGTGTGCGGGGTTTTTTCTGTCCTAGACTGGACCCGGTGCCTTCCCTGGAGCTGCATCCCCAGCCCTGATATTTACTATTTTTTTTATTTTTTAATTCTGACACAGGGTCTCCCTAATTTGCCCAGGCTAGGCTCACACTTGGTCTCAGCCTCGCAGAGTTTTTTGTTTTTAAGGAATTAGACAGCAGCCTGGCCCCAGTCTGGCCCCAGCCCAGCTTTCTGTGTCCCCACTGTGGTCAGCATTTCCCAAGCACTCTGTGGCTGGCGTCCTGCCGGGGTCTGCCCTGCCTGGCTCTGCCCAGGGAGTTGCATTAGTGATGTGTCCATGTCTCTCCCTGCCCAGTGGCTCATTTCTTTTTTAAGACTAGCACAGTGACTCCCTGGGCCATGGGGACAGATCATGGGCTGGAGGCTGTCCCCTGCTTCAGGCTCCCAGTCAGGTTTTTTTTTTTTTTTTTTAAGAATTTTTTATTTAATTTTTTAAATTGTTTCAGAACTTTTGTTTGTTTATTTGTTTATTTTTATGGCTGGCTCAGCCTGCCCTCAGGGCAGGGCTGGCACAGCATGTGGTGCCGGGGATCAAACCGTGGTCCCTGCAGCTGCCTAAGCTTTCTTAAGCAGGTGCTTTAGACCACGGAGCCATCCTGCCGGCCCCTTCCCCGTCAGTTTTGATCAGACTCAAGCCAGCCATGGACACCTACATGTGGCCACTGGTGTGGACGCACTTTGAGCTCATCCGGGGTCTCTGGGAGCTGAAGTCGGAGCCACAGTGAGAGGTCATCCACGCCATGCTTGGGCCTCACCCCGGCGCTGACTTCCTCCTTCCCCAGCCCTCTGTAAGTTTTGAGATGTTTTGCTAAGTGTCCCAGGCTGGGCTTGAACTTGCATCCCTCCTGCCTCAGCCTCCCATATGCTGAGGTCAAAGGCCTGCACCACCATGCTGGTCTCTGAGTGTCTCTTGAGAGAGAGGCCTGTGTTCAGATTCATCTCTGCACAGGGTTGTGACTGGCAGCCCCTTTGTCACCCATGGATCTGCTACTGTGGGGCCTGCCTAGGCCCAGTTGCCCCTCTGGGTGTCCGGGTGCTCAGTATGGGGACCCTGGGAGAGGAGCACCCATCCCCCCACTGGGTGTGCAGGCAGAGAGTCTGGGTCCCTGCATGGTGTGTGGTGGGTCCTGGTGACTACAGGAGACAGACGCTGGCCTGGCTGAGGGTGTGCAGGGTACTGGCAGGGCGGCTGGCATGGCACCATCCCCTGGGATGAGGTGCAGTCAGGAAGGGCTGCCTGGCAGAGAGCGTGCTAAGACTAAGGTCTGGCCTGAGGCCGGCAGAGGATAAGGGCCCTCGCTGTGCCAGTGCTGCTGGTCCCGGCCTCCGTGGCATGCTCCCCCACCTCAGCAGGCCCACGGGCCTCCAGCGTTCCCCACCCCCCCAGTCCCCTCTGTCTCTCTCTGAGGTGCTCACCAGACCTCCCTGGCCCGGCCTCAGCTGCAAAGGGCTGAGGTCCTGCACTTGGTCTCCCCCAACCAGAGTCAGGTGGGAGCCAGGTCAGACAGGGAAGCTAGGGCTACTGGCCAGAGGCCAGCTGGGGGACTCAGCCCTGCAGGACACTTCCTGAGGGGACCTGGACCGTGGTTACAGACTGCCCAGGTGGGAACAGGGGCACTGGGACCAAGTCCTGAGCACTCCCAAGTCACAGGCAGCTTCCATATAGGGGGGACACTTCCTGAGCCTCAGGGAGCAGTTGCTTAGGGTCCCAGAGCAGGGCCACAGCACCCTTAGTGGAGAAAAGGCGCTGCAGAGGGCCGTCCCCCAGATTCCCAGCCTAAAGCGGCTTCAAACCTGAGCCTGCTGGCCGCACAGCCTTTGTCCGGTCCACACAGGCGGCCCTGAGCTCACTGTGGGGAACAGACTAAAGCTTCCTAGCCGGAGAGGTGAGGAGGAAGGTGCTTGGGTCCAGGACACTGGTACTGCTGTAGCTGGCCAAGCCCGGGCTTCCTCCAGGACGTTCAGAATGCAGAGGGCAGAGGGAGGCGTGCCCAAAACAGGCCTGGAATTAGCTCTTGGCTGCTTCCTGTGTGTGAAAGCTCTGCTCCGGGCTCCTGCGGATTCGTACCGTACAAATCGGAACAATTTTTGACAAGATTTTTGAGTTTTGTCAGATGTGAATTGTTAAGATTTAATTGAAAAAATGAACAGAACACAGCAGCTATTTTGAAGGGAGTGACCCAGAACCAATTAGAATGGAGTAACAATTACCCATTCTCCGCCAAGAAATCCCACATTGGGGATCAGCTTAGAGCCCTGCAGTCCCGGCCCGTGCCCTACCTCCAAATATCGTTAGTGGGAAGCTTCCTGGAACTGCTTTTCCTGATCAATTGTCCTGGTTTTGAAGGTGAAGTTTACCCAGACACCAGGACCATGCCTAGGGCACTGGCCGGTCACTTCCTCTGGGCAGGCGATGGACAATGTGGGGACCATCCTGAAAAAACAGGTCAGGCCCGCAGCATTCCTGGTCCAATTACTGTTGACAGCCCAGACAGGCCAGGGGGAGGGCCAGAGAAAGGGCCTTTCATCTGAGGGGCAGGGCACATAATTGGTCATTCTTTCCTCCTGGGCCTCTTCTCAGCTGGGGGAACATTCCCCACTAAAATAGGGCTTTGCTGGGCAACTTCTTAATCCCTCCTGGCAGGTGCAGGCGAGGTGTCAGCAGCCTCCAGTGGGCACGGGGCCTGGCATGGAGTGGGTGAGCAGTAGGTACTTATGAAAGATGAGCAGGAGAACAGATGACATGAGGGTCTTCGGATGGGGCCCTCGCTTGGGGCTGGCACTCAGCAGTGGCAGCGCAAGGAGGCAGGCACTCGGACGTTGGCGTGCCTGTAGTCCTGGCCCTGGGGAGGCCGAGGCAGGAGGAGCCGTCAGGGTGTGTTCCAGGCTGGCCGGGACTGCGCACTGAGACCCTATCTCAAAATAACAGCAGCAGCAACATCCTTGGGAGGCACGTTCGTGATCCTTCCCTAGGTCTCAGACCCTGGGCAGCCCCACGGAGTGCAGTGGCTCCGGCCCGTGGCCATCTCTGTAAGGTGTACAGGACCCCAGCCACGGACAGCACCCTGTGAGAGCAGAAGGGAGGACCTTCCTGCCTCTACTACGACCTAGTTTAGTTGAAGAACTTTTGTGAGCTTCACATAGGACAAAGCCCTGGTGGAACCCTGACTATCCACAAAGGCCTGCTGCACTTCCAAAGCAACGGCTAAGTAACACAGAGACAAACACATTGCCATAGCACAAAGCCTGGGAGCCTGGTGGGTGCTCAGAGCAGACTCCATGGGACTCTGCCGCAGCCTCGCTCCATCTGCTCTGCCACGGACCTGGCTTCCCATCTGGCTTGTGTTGCTGACTGAATCTGCTTTTATGGCACGAAGAGAGAGGTCCATGGAATCCACGGAATCCGATGGGCGTGGCTGCAGCTCCTAGTCTCTTCTGATTGGCTCCAACTCTGGCTCCTCCCTAAGCCCACCCCATCCTTGCTGAAGTCCTCCCCTGGACTGCAGGTGACCTCATCTTTCCAAGCACACAGTAGGTGCAGGGTGTGAGTACAGCCTCGGGCCATACCTCATGGTGCCCCAAAAGGGACCTTGAACCTCAGGAAGGCTGCGCGGGCTGCTGGGCCTTCTTGGAGGCAGGAATGCCAGGGCCTGTGGGCCCTGAGAGTGGCTGGCCTGGCCTGTGGCTCCTGCTGTCCAGCGCCGACTGACGTGAGCGTCTGCTCTACGGCCCTATTCGGGTGGGGAGCTGACCGCCATAACCAGGTGTGTCCTGGACTGTGCTCAGCAGGGTTCTAGGCCCAAGCCCCAGGAAGCCATGCAAGGGCTTCTTGTGGCCACTGCCAAGTGGGGTCTTGATTCTTGAACTTAATTCTTTCCATGGTTCTGGTCAAAACCTGAATTGGCCGAGAACCAGATCAGATTCTCTAGTTTGGATCAGTGTTGACTTTATGGGAAAACTGGGTTTGGTTTTTGTCTAGTTTCATTTGCAACCAGGATCACGGAGAGAGTGAAGCTCGAGCGCCAGGGCACGATGCATCTCGCCGTCATCCCTGCTATTATTTGTTCTTTTTGAGCTGCCAGGGGTTGAACTCAGCCTCTATGCCGGGCCGCGTCCCTAGCTCCTCTTTTCACCTTTATTTTGAGAGTAGAGTTCCCCTAAGTTGCTAATTTTGCCCAGGCTGGGCTCGCAGTTGCTGTCCCCTGCCTCGGCCTCCCAGCATGCAGTGTGTGCCGCCGCTCCCGGCTTCACTGTTCCTTCTAGGGCCACCTGGAAGGGTGTCCTGCACTGGCCAGCTCCATGGCGCCCTCACTACCAGCACTGAGGCCCCTCCCTCGGGCGCCAGCACCCAGAGACCCGGGGCCTCTGCTCCTGCAGTCTCCCCGGTGGACAGTCCACTGGCTCTCCCAGGGGCCTTGGAGTTGCTCAGAGACTGAGAATGATCTCCAAGGGAGGCCCCAACAGGAGCCTGGCTGAGCTGTGTCTTTAGGGGAGAGGACGGCAGAGTCTAGGGACATGCTCTCAGGAAAAGGGGGCACAGGTCTTGTGCGGCCCTGGATCAGCCCCAAGGATGATGAGGGAAGCAGCAGCTACCCTGTGTTTCAGGAGGAACAGTTGTGGGGAGCAGCCAGTGCTGTGGTAGTGAGCTCCCCGTGCTGGGAGGGATGCAAGAAGCTGGTGTGGTGTGCATACTCCTTGGTTACCCAGGCAGCTCCAGGCCCGCATGGCTGCTTTGGTGGTGGATGGGCTGGATAGAAAACCTTTTAAGATTTCCCTCCAGCCCAGACTCTGGAATTCCCTTTGTCTGCCAGGGCCAGGCGCTGCAAACGTGGTCCTCATTTGAGGCTTCCCATCGAGGCTGCTGGGGGCTGCCCAGTTCGCATCCCTCGGCCAGGCCTGGACTGAATTAGTGCCATGTTGGGGCCGGCCTGGGTCCAGCCTGCAGGTGCTGCTGAGGTGGACTGGAGCCTCCGCAGAGCAGCCAGGGATGGGTCTGGGGAGATCTGTGGGCGGCTAGGGCCAGAAGGAGCTGCTGGACCCAGTCAGGGCCGTTGGCACCTTTGCTTCCTGCCCCTGCTGGGCTGAGCGCCCTTGAGCCAGCTTAGCTGAGCCCCTGATGGCTGGGGCCCAGGGTGGGTGACCCCTGGGGAAAACTGGAGGTGCAATGTCCACCCACCTGTTCCTTTGAGGGATGCCACAGCCACACTCCAGTCACGTGGCTGTGATCCTGCGGCAGGTGATCACCTCTGACCACTTCAGTGGCCCACTATTCTTATCACTGTGGTTGCCTTTGAGATGAATGACAGGACACACAGGTGAAGCCATGGAAGACAGCCACCCCATCTGCTCACCCTCGAGACCCCGCATCAAGGCCAGCACCGCCTCTCGGGCTGGGGACACAGGGACACACTGGGCCACTGCGAGGCATGCAGTGAGTGACACGGCCTCGTACTGCTCAGTTCCTGGGTCCGTGGCACCTGTAAGCCTGCAGTGTGGACATGTGTAACTTTATCCTGAGCATTGCTGAAATCTGACGAGGGACGCCTATGCGCATGGCCGGCATCACTTGCTGCGTGGAAGGACGCAGGAGCTGCTGTGCTGGAGCTCCCAGGGTGCTGGGAGGGCATGCTGACCCTCCTGTCTCTATCCTAGCTGCAGACCTCCTCACAGGGCTCAGACACAGGAGACCAGCACCCTTTCCTATGAAGACTGGGGTCCCAGCTGGGGCTGGAAAACCTCACCTTCCCGGAATGACACCCGCAGACCCAGCTGGGGATGCTCTGGATTTTGCCCCCTGGCTCCACTTTGCGCCTCCTGCTTGCTGTGGGGCCTCAGTTTGCCCGTCAGCAAAGTGGGAACCACGGCCTCGGCTGGGGGTGTGTCAGGGTGTGCGTGCAGCACCCCCGACTCCTCTTCACCCTGCGGTTACCTTTACTTCACAAACCCAGGAGCCGAGGCTGCCAGAGGAGGGGAGTTCAGAACCCAGAACCCTGCCTCCGGCTCCCCGCTCAGCCCTGGAGGCTGCCACCCAGGGGCCGTGGACCTTGCCCTGCCCAGGCTTCCCCATGCCGGGGTGGGGACTGCGCCTGCCTCTCCAGGGCCAGCAGTGGGGCCAGGAGAAGAAAGGCTTGAAATTGTATCCTGCACGGCTTGGGGGTCAGGGACGAGACCCCCACATTTTCTCCACTGTCAAAACCCCCATAGGATTTTCTTGAAGTTCAGTTTCACATCATCTGGCTGAACATTTGGAACTTTTTAAACGGAAATTGTAGAAAAAATGAGAAGCATTTTCATCTCGGAACACAATACCTTCCTGGCAGGGAGCCCCGGGGAGAAGCGGCGGCCGCCTGGATGGAGAAGAACCCAGGTCATTGTCAATCTGGATTAATCCAAGGTCTCCACCACTGCCGAGCGAGCCAGTGCTGGGCAGAGCCAGCTAATCAGGGCGACCCTACCCGGCCGGCTCCCTGCTGCACGTCAGCTCTGCCCACCGCCTCCCCACGGCACATGCCTCCCAGGATCCCACAAGACAGCCGCAGGGAGCCCATGGGGTCCTGGCTGCGGTTTCTGGGCACTTGGGGCTCAAGCCTGTGTTTGTTCAGCAAGAGGATTGGCTAACAGGGATGCCACGGGGCAGGGGGGGGCAGGGAGGCACTGTCTCCTGGGCCCGAAAGCCGGTGCCATCACTCCGGACCCCAGGCGCCCCAGCGCTGTGCTAGGGAGACAGCTGGGCCCCTCGCACACACTGAGCCGCAGAGGCAGCAGGAGGGTCTCCCAGCCCCAGCCTCAGCCACAAGCCTAGCCACTGGCCCTGGTCCAGGTGGCTGGCAATACAGGGCCTCCATGAGGACCTGTCCCCGCCTAGGCGTCAGGACCCCTGCACACCCTTAGGGACAGCAGGCAGAGGAGGTGGTTTGAGGGGTGGCGATGGAGGGTGACTGAATTCCCACAGAGCAGAGGATGGCACTGTGGCTTAAGGCCTTGTCTCTTGGGGTGAACTTGCCCAGGGAACACTGCAGCCACTGCAGCTGTGTGCAGAGGCTGCTGCCTGGCGGTACCTCCTTCCCCAACCCACCAAGCAGCCACATCCTGGTGTTGGTGGAGGCTGCCATAACTGAGGGTCCTGGTTGACCCCCAAGTTCCTCTGGCTGTCAGTGGGGGCTCTGTGGGGCAGTGTAGAACCCAGCCCAGCTGGTGGACCACCGAGGCATCCGTCCTGGTCCATGGGCCGGGGCATGGAAGTGGTCTTACGTCAGAGGATTTGTCGGCTGCACCAGTGTCCGGGGCAGAGAGGCACAGCAGGACAGCAGAGCTGGGCCTGGGCACAGGTGCTCAGCGGTGTCTGCAGGAGCCCTGACTGGCTCACCTCCCTGTTGGTGGGTGGAGGGAGAGCTGAGGTGGCTGGTTTAGGACAGGGCCCTCTAGGGGCCCTGGGGGCCACAGCCACAGGGGAGGTGAGGGGAAAGAGGGCTCTAGAAGACTCGGGGTGGCTGCAGGAGCCCGGTAGCTGCACCAATGACTTGCACAGGGACAAGCGAGAGGGCGGTCAGCCGCAAGCCACCACCAGGCGCCCCCAGCACTGGTGGAACGTTTCAGACCTGAGCATGCGCACACCGTCCGCCCGGCCTGGCCCCAGGCTTACTAGGGCCTCGCTGCTCCTGGACAGCTCCTGGGCTGTCGTGGCCTTTGGGACACCTGTGTCCACAGTGCGGAGGGCAACCTGCATGCCTGCAGGCTTCCTGGCTCGTCCAGGACGGCTGTGCCAAGTACAGACCCACATCTGGACCAGATGTGCCATGCCAGCAGCATCCTCGCAGGGGCTGACCAGTGAGCTCTGGGAGGTAACAGAGCTGGGCTCCCTTCCGGGCAGCAGCGTGCCTGGGTACACCTAGAGGCCGAGGGGGCGGCGCTGCTCCTGACTGTGCTCGCCAAGCACCAAGCCCGGTGTTCTTCCGGTTGACAGCTGCCCTGCGCTGACCCCCAGTGCGGGAGGGAGGCCCCTGGGCAAGGAGAGTGGCTGTGCTGGAACCTACGAGGGCTTTCTAGCTGTCTTAGGTGCTTGCTGTGTGAACACACACCCCTACCTTGGTCTTGCTTCCTGGGGGAAGGTTTTGGGGATAAACAGGAATCACACCCGCTAGGGAGTGCTCTCGGAGGAATCCCTCTGGTTAGATGGCGGTGCTGGGCTCCGGTGCCGGGACCGGCCTGTTTTGCTGTTAGCAGTCTGCTTGGCCCCCGCCCGGCTCATTCCCTCTTCCCGTGTCCCAGGCTTCTCTGTTCTCTTGGGTCAGCCTGGCTCAGACACCGTCCAGTGCGGCTGCTCTCCTCGTGGTGGCTTTCTCCACTCACAACTTAGGCCCGAAGATCTGTGGCAGAAGCGCTGCCTCCCTGCGCTTGTGCTCCCAGCCCCAGTCTCTCTTTTTTTTTTTTTTCTAGTACCAGGGATCAAACTCAGGACCCTTGTGCTAAACTGCCATACGCTTATGCCATTGAGCTAACTCCTCAGGACTCATGATTATATTTTTTTCTAAAGTCTCAAAGTGCTTCTTCCATTTACCTTTTTTTTTTTTTTAAATGGCCGGCTCATCCTGCCCTGGGGGTGGGGCTGGCGCAGCATGTGGTGCCGGGGATCTAACTGCAGTTCCTGCAGTTACCTAAGCTTGCCTTAGCAAGCGCTTTAGACCGCTGAGCCACCTTGCTGACCTCTTCCATTTATCTTTAATCTGCCTGGATCTGAGTCTTCTGTGATGTGAGGTAGGGATCCAAGTTCCTTTCCTTTCCTTTCCTTTCCTTTCCTTTCCTTTCCTTTCCTTTCCTTTCCTTTCCTTTCCTTTCCTTTCCTTTCCTTTCCTTTCCTTTCCTTTCCTTTCCTT
>PVJA010001961.1:0-115109 GCA_004027025.1 Myocastor coypus | reverse complement strand
AAAAAAAAAATCCTTAATTACAATGCATGGAACGCAGAGCTAGATTGGTGAGATGAGCTTTAGGAGGCTTAAATTCAATAGCCTCCAACATCAGAAGCTTCACTGGTGGCATACTGCAATTGCAAAACCTTTGACTGTGTATGTATCTGCTTCCTCTTAGTCCAAAGAGAAGTATATTCTTTCCTTTTTTTTTTCTTTCTTTCTTTCTTTTTTCTATGCAACATCAATAGGGAGGTGGGTCATGCCCACACACGGCACTCTGTAGAATGATTGTGAGGACAATATGCAATATGTCAACTTTCAAAGGAAAGAAGGGGGAAAAGAAAAAAAAAATTAATGTGGATTTAGAAAGGTTAATGTTTAATTGTTTGATCAATGTTATATACCTATATTTATTAATCTAAACTGATCTGATTATGAAAATATGTAATATTACCATTGTTAAATTTAAACAATAAAAAAATTGAAAAAAAATATATCAAAGCAAAAAAAAAAAGCAAAAAAAAAAAAAAAAGAAAGAAAGACATCTTGGTTAGAAGCCTCCTGATCTCACAACAATTCATGGTGCATGCCAGCGATGACATGAAGTTCTGCCATCAGCAGAAGACTTAGGCATGAGCTCTGGGCCCCTAGCAGCAGCTGTCTCTGAGAACACGATAGTTGAATATCATGAAATAAAACCCAGAGAACCAATTCAATAGAAGATCCTGTTAGAGCAGGAGACTTTGGTATTCTCTGCTCAATAAAATATTGGTGCTGCTGCCCCTGGGGCCTTCCATGAATAGGTTCTTGTTGAACGTTCTCTCAAAATGTCATCTTCTGTGTCCCTTATGTAATACTTGTTGCTATTACCTTTAGCAGTCTCATGTTCTTTGGCCCTTGGTACCTTGTGGACAAAAATTTAAACTTTAATTTGTTTTTCCTTTGCTTTGCACTTCATTGCCATTATAAACTGGCTAAAAGCAGCCAGAAGTATCCATGACACAACCTGGATATTGGAATATCTAAATTTTCTTCACCAGACTATATGTCCACGAGTCTTCATCACAGACTACTGAAATGTTTGCAACTTCTTTGTATTGCTGACTAGAATCACCCATCACACTCTGCTTATTGAATTCTATAGCTTCTCTAGTCAATTTCTCCAAGTATGTCCAAAGTCCTCACAGCAGCTAGTTCCAAAAGGCTAAACTACATGGTGAGGTACAGTGACAGCATTAAACCCAATTTTCTGATATTATTTTGTTGTTGTTGTTAGTCAGCTGTCCTATTGCTGGACTTAGTATACAAAACTCCTAACTCAAAAGAGGAAAGGATTAATGTAGCTTCTGGATGGGTGGATTCAGTCCATAGTCAACTGGCTCCACAAGAGGGGGCATCATGGTAGAAGTGTGTGGTAGAGCAAATCTGCTTAGTTCATGGTGGTTAGAAGCAGGCTCCAGGACCATTGCAGAAGGAAATGAGGAAAGAACAATGCAAAGCACCCAAGGCCATCTCTCTATGGTCCACAAAGCACCTCAGGAGTCACTGCATGGATACTGGGCTTTTCCTTGCACAGTTTGACATATTAACATCAACTGTTACAATGTTGGCATTTTTATTCCACAGTGTTCCAGCATATGTGTAAAGGTGGAGATCCACTCTTCTTATGAACCAGTCTGGCTTTTTGTCTTCCTTCAGTGTACACTGCAGTTTTGTATTGCCACTTTTGTATATTTCAATCTTTCCTTGTTCACATATTGAATTGAAAACTCAACTTGGGTCAGTTGGATACTTTCTTAAATTTGAAAA
Organism: Myocastor coypus; assembly: GCA_004027025.1. Lineage (NCBI taxonomy): Eukaryota > Metazoa > Chordata > Mammalia > Rodentia > Myocastoridae > Myocastor > Myocastor coypus. Next base: position 113,318 of record PVJA010001961.1, on the reverse strand, counting down.
GGACTCACAGATAGAAAATGACTTGAGCTGATTGATTTTGAATAAGAACCCCTGAACATTGGACTCATTAGCTGCAGTCTAGAGTTTCAGGACTCCTTCCAGTGAGTACTATGAGTTAAGCTATTGTCTTCTGTTGCGTTAATGATTTTAATTCTAATACTTGTGGCAGACACTTAATGATACCCATTAAAGTATTTTTTTTTTTTTTTGTCTTTTTGAGACAGGGTCTCGCTATGCAGTTGAGGCTGGTCCTGCACTCACTTTTGTAGCCCAGGCTGGTCTCGAACTCGCACCAATCCTCCTGCCTCAGCCTCCCAAGTGCTGGGATTACAGGCGTGAGCCACCACGCCCGGCTGCCATTAAAGTATTAAAAGCACAAGAACACATAACAAATGCATGTTGTCAGCAACTGTTTATGTCATTGTTCTTCCTACCTTTCCAACTGTATCTACTCTTGTCTCCCCAAGAATGTGTTTTGCTGTAGTTTGGTGACTTTAGTGTTCTTCTTTTGCCTTGTGTAGCTCAATCTTTTGATCTTTTCTCATAATGTACAATTGCAAAGTATGTTCTTCTTTAAAACTTCCAAAAAGATGCTTACAGTACAACTCTAGTTTCTTTAGCAATTGATTTGTTTATTTTACCTCAAAATCATCTATTTTTAACAACTCATACTTGGGGAAGAAACGATAGCTTTCATTTCTTAAAGGAAATAATCTCACTGAACACTGTCAGAATCTTGTTTCTTAAACCACTTTTTCTCACAGCAGAATGAATTTATGTGTGAGAAATGGACATTTAGCGCATTTTCGTTTTCAAAATTGAGTCAATTTTCCAATAAAAAATTAACCATAAAGGCCAATATTTTCTTTCACATTCCTTAGTGAACTATTTGTTTTTAAACGTATTTTCTACATTTTACATAGATGTAGACAGGCATATAAAAGGAGGTGGAGATAAAACTTAAGAGTTTCTCACATGTTTCATGATCTCTTTTTGTATAATTGCTCATGGCAGAATATGGCCATTGACAGATTTTGATTGTTAAAATCCTTATCATAATATCTTGTCTTTGCTGTACAAGTCTCATTCTAATAAGAAAATTTGTAAACTACTGCTAAAAATTTCAAGAGTTACACTGCATGTGGGTACAGAACAATTCTTGCAAAATAATTTTGCACAATTTTTGCTAACTCATCCATTATATTTCAATATTCACAAATGCACTAATGTTGAATCAATGATTTCTAATCAGTAGATATATTTACTCACTTCATAGAAAGAAATTATGCTTTATAGTAATACAAAGCGCCATAAAATTGGATCATAGTATTCTTTTCTGCAACTCTCTGCATTAAGTTAGAGTATGTTTCAGAATTTGCAATATAAAATAAACTTTACCCATATTATTATTTTGGTGTAAATATAGTTCAGTAATTTTATTTTATTTATTTATTTACTTTTTTGTGGTATCAGCGATTGAACTCTAGATGCTGCCATCCCAGGCAAGTTTCATTGTACTGAGCTATTCTCCCAGCCTCCTAGTTCAGTAACTTTAAAATGTTTTGTTTTAAAATTCTTTAGAACTATTGCTAGTTATTTCCATATTTTATATAATGAACAGCTGATACAGCACACAGAGAGTCATTAATATTGTCAGTTGCTCAGCCTGAAGATAAGTAGGTGCTTACATGATTAGCTGTATTTTTCCTAAAAGCTGTATTTTCTTGCATGAGAGTTTTGTATAAAGAGACACATGTAATGGTTTAACAGTATAAGTTTAATGATGTAAAAAATTAATAAGTCAGATTATGCTATGACCTATCAATGTAATTTTTAAATTACTTAAATTTTCTTTTTATAAGCTGTAATATAAGTAGTGATATAAATTTTGTTTAACTTGTAAGAAAGGATTATACAGTCAAATTATTAAATGTAAGTTTAACTTCAGGCTTTCATACTTATAATAATAAAATGAGATTTGCAAGTATTTATCAGCCACACAAGTTCTGGGTTCTGTGTTTCATACTATGTCACTGTCATGTTGTTAACATGTTAGATTTAAATGCTCTATTACCATTTTAAGTTAGGGGAACTGAAAGTCATCTTGAGTGTAAATTCTTCAGCTATACATTGAAAAAATGGAGATATCAGAATGGCTTCAAGGGCTGGCCAGATAGCTCTGCAGATTAAAGCATCTACTTAGGTAGATGCAGGGACTGGGGTTTGATCCCTGACATGCCTTGTTGGCCCTGCCCCATGGGTGGACCGAGACAGTGACTGAGACTGGGCTTGATGGCATTATCCCAAAACATCCCAGGGCTTGGGAGAATGAAAACAGGAGGATCACTACAAGTCCAACCTGTGTAGTGAGACCCTGTAGACCCTGTACTAAGTGCATTAAAAAAGAATGACTCCAATATCCATCATCTTTGGTATATAGCCACTGTCCACATCATCTTTGAATATAAATTATAGGTCTGCATAATGACTGTGCCTGGTATAGAACCTTTTCCTTGTATCTTGGGTCGCACTGTAAGGGTTCCCCTCACCCCCAAAAATGTTTTCTAGATCAGGCTTTTTCAACAATAACACCATTAGAGCTTTGGCCTAGATAATGCTGCACCGTGGATGTCACTGCTAAGCACTGCAAGATGTTTAAGGACTGCGTGTCCTCTACTTATGAGGTGGAAAACTCACGCAACCGCACCTCCTCACACTTCCTCCACTGTCATTGCAATAAAATGCCTGTAGCCATTGCCAGAAGCCCCTGGAGAGGGGCTCTGGTGGAGCTGGAGAAAGGAGGGGAGCGCGAGAGAGCACTGACAAGACAAACGGCCCTGATTGCGAGCCCAGGCCCTACAGTACACTTGCCTTTAACGTGTTCAAATCCCAGGCCATAACACTGAGTAAGCAGAAGTACATTTCTCATTCAGTCTTGCATAATATACAACTTAGAAAGAATTTTCATGTACGAAGAAAATATTTTTTGGAAACGAATTATTATTTAAATATAAAAACAAGCCGGGCGTGGTGGTGCACGCCTGTAATCCCAGCACTCGGGAGGCTGAGGCGGGAGAATCGGTGAGAGTTCGAGACCAGCCTGGGCTACAAAAATGAGCTCAAGGCCAGCCTGAACTGTACAGCGAGACCCTATCTCAAAAAGACAAAAAATAAATAAATAAATAAATAAATAAATAAATAAATAAAAACAATGTGTAGAGTTACTGAAGTTCTTTCTTTCTTTCTTTCTTTCTTTCTTTTATGTATTTGATACAAGGTCTCACTGTGCGTCTTTGACTCGTAGTGGTCCTCCTGTTTCTAACCTTCCCTGTTCCGAGATTACAGCCCTGCACCACCACATCTGGTCTCGGTAGCTGACTTAGTTGCCTGAGGTTGCGGATCGTGCAGCATGCAGTGCAGGGATCAAATCCCAATCCTTGCACTTGCCTAAGCAGGAGCTTAGTCCCTGAGCTTTCTCGCCAGCCTTTGAGTTATTAAAGTTCTGAAGATAGAATCACTTTTATATACTTTTATTAAATGGGTATCATTTAAAAAATCTATTTCCATTTCCTTTTCGTCTGGCCTTCTACATTGTGTCCTAAACCATCTACAGCATCGTTTTTTTTTTTTTTTTTCTTTCCATTTCTGGAGACTCCAAGGTGGTTATTCTACAGAGGTTCCTGACTCTTGTGTTGGAGCTCTGGCTGCTACCTTTTGTGAATCCTGGCGGATGTGGTCTGTAGGTGGAGGTGGAGCTTTGGGATTGAATAGTCCTGGTAGGCTCATGAACCAGATCGGTTGCCAAACGGGCTATTTGATGGGTTCAGTGCTGCAGCTTGGGCTGGAGGGGTTAAAAAAAAAAAGGGGGCGGGGAGGGAAAGCAGGCCAAGGATCCTGACCCAGCCGGCGCGCGGGCTCAGCTCCCAGCGGTGCGGTTTGGGTCTGGCTGGAACAGGAAGTTAGTCGTGGGAACGCAGAGGTGGGGCAGAGGGGCGCATGGAGCTTACCCGCGGCGGGCACGCAGGCTCAGCTCCCAGCGGTGCGATTTGGGTCTGGGCTGAAACAGGAAGTTAGTCGCGGGGACGCAGAGGTGGGGCAGATGGGTGCAGGGAGCTTACCCACGGTGGGAGCGCAGGCTCAGCTCCCAGCGGTGCCTTTCTTTCCATTTCTTTGCCCTCTACACTTCTTCCTTTTTCCTTAAATTTGCCCATTTCATGGACAAATCCTTGCCCAAATACTTTCTCTTTTTTTTTTTTTTTTCATGGCCAAAAGCTTTTCTATATCCTGAACTTCATTTTTCAGCCTTTCACCTCTCTACTCTTCCTTTCATTCTCTTTATTTCACCTTTTGTCTCCTTCCATTCTCCCCACCGTAGATTGAAAAGAAACATAATCTGTTCACAGTAATGTACAATTAGACTTTACTCCTTGTATTAGTTACTTTTTGCTTGTTGCTGGGACAAATACCCGACACTCAAAATGAAGGAAGGAAAGGTTTATTTAGCTCACAGTTCGTAGAGGTTTCAGTCCATATTCGGCTGGCCCAAGGCTGAGTGGAGCAGGGCGGAGAGCATCCAGTTCATGGCGGCAGAACAGCAGCAAAATAGTGGCAGAGGCAGCCAGTCAATCAGGGCAGCAGAGCAGCAGCAACAGCTCTAGTCTATCTCTCTCTTTATATTACATTCAGACTCTCCACCTTAACCCCCACCTTGGGCTACACCCATAATCCCAGAAGTACTTTGACCCATAATCCCATCAGTACTAAAACCCATAATCCCAGGGATCATGGATCAATTCTCAAACTCTAGTAGTCTCCGCCCAATGACTACATGAGGCTTTGCGGGGACAACTAGACATAAACCATAACACTCCTAAATTCTGCAGTCAGTCTTATCAGAAGTACATACAAAAGCTGTGAGAATGTGTAAAAGTTTAGACTACAAAATAATTCCTATTGTCATTTCTCACATAATTCTGAAGAAAACATCTTTAACAAGAAATTATAGATTGTCACTGAGATTAAAATGAATCAATTGCTATAATTTAAATATTTATATATAATGATTTAATTTTTTCTAGCACTTTTCCAACAGTTTTACTTCTTTCACTAAGATAAAATACAATGAACAGGTCTCACCCAGTGTTTTCCTTAAAAAACATTTTTTAAAATTTGTTGACTTGACATAAGGTCTCACTATGCAACTCAGATTCATACTTATCCTGCTGCCTCAGCCTCCCCACCACTGGGATGACAGGCATGCCCAACACTCCTGGCTTTGGTGGCCAGCGCCATGCTACAGGGGTTCCGAGCCTGGCATGTCATGCATTACCAGCTATCAAAACTGAGTCCTTGTGCTTGCCAGGCAGGCTGTTAGACAGTCAAGCTTTCTCTCTAGCTCAGATGTGATTGCTGTGTTTTTCTTTGCTCTGTTTTGTTTTGGTTTTGCTATACTGAGGTCTCAATGTGGAACCTAGGCAGACATTTATGTCACTGAACTGTATCCCAGCCCTCTCCTGGTATTTTTAACAGACATTCATAAAATGTAGTGAACCAAAGATATCCAGAGTCATCTAAAAACCCCTTTTGGTTCTGCACACAATTTATGTAGGTCAATGAGATTTCCAAGCTTGATAAGCTAAGAGGAAATGACTCCTTAACATTTTTTGAGTCTTACTGATATGGTGAATGTTTCTAAGTGATAAGAGGCACCTGTTACAAATATATACATGTAGGACTGGAGAGATAGCTCGGTGATCTAAGTGCTTGCTGGGTAAGCTCAAGGATCCGGGTTCAATCCCTGATATGGCAAGCTGGACTGAGGCACGGTGGTGCAGATCTGCAATCCCAGTACTGGGAAGGCTAAGACAGGAGGATGACTGGCTCTGAGCCGCAAGACTTTGCACCAAATAAACAGGTAAATACATAAAAGATTAGAAAAAGATATATATATATATATATATATATATATATATATATATATATATAACATCAAATGACCTGAGTAACTCTTCAGTGAAAAATATGGCATTAGTAATCATTATATCATTATATTTAGTTCACTTTTGATCATAGTAGCTATCCACTTTTTAAAAACAAATTCTTTTTAAGTACACTATAGATGAGATAATCTAGTACAAATTTCAACAATACAGACCATTACGTCATGATGCTTCAAGGAAATAATGTCCAATTTTAATAAAGTGTTGAGGGGGATAAATAATTAGTACTGCTCATAAACAGGCAAAAAGGCTAAGTAGCTCTTCCCCCCACCCCTAGTTTTCTTCTCTATTAAATTTTAAGTCCATCGAAGAAATATTTTGACTTCCATCTCCAATCTGGGAAGGAAGTGGGTGTGGCTTCTCCCGTGCCTCTGGCACTAAAAGCAGTGGCAAATACTGAGTCGCACAGCTATCGCGAAGAATGGCTGGAAAGGGACAATTGTAAATAGCACCGTGAACTGACTAAGTGATCTGCTCATGAACGAGACCAATGACCAAGGACAAAGGTAAGCCCAGATGTGTAGCAGTTCTAAGGAAAAATAACAACTGGCCACCTGTGCCATCCTCTATAACAATTTATGGTTATTTTAAACTACAAAATAACATGAAGTTTCAGTCCAGGAAGGATTTGCAGTGCACATCAGGCTGAAGCTGAAAAAGTCCACTGCAGCACCCATCAAATTTAATAGGAAACATTATGGAAAGAGTAAATTAATTAATTAATTAATTAAAGAAGATATTTGCAATCCATACATTTGACAGCCAGTTAATATTGATCAACCTTAAGAAACTCCAAAAACTAAAAAGCAAAATATAAGTGTTTTGCTTTAAAACAACACAAAAGACACCAAGCAAGTGGAACTAATATGTGGAAGCATCATCCACACCCCCACAGTTCTTGGAGTGCTATTCAGAGTATCAAGAAGCGAAGCAAGCTCAGGGATCATTAGCTGATGAATGGATGATGGGCTTCACATGCACAGTGAAGTGAAATCCTGTCATTTGTGGCAAAATAGATGAAACTGGAAATCATTATACTAAGTGAAATAAACCATGCAGAGGAAAGCGAGTAGCACATGATGTTTATCATAAGAAGAATATTTTTTAAAAATTATCTCTTAAAAATTGAGAATAGAATGGTGTTTATCAGAGGCCAGGAGTATGAGGGAAGATGCCTTGAAAGGTGATCATTTGGTAAGAAACTAAATTAAATCGTAGGAAGATGTTCTGTTGTGTATTCCAAGGGAGGATGAATGTAGATAAAATTACAAGCTTTGTATTTCAAAAAGCAAAAAGAATGTGAGGAAGATTACAGTTGAAACTTTTTAAACTGGGGACCAGGGAATCTGTCTCTTTCTTTAATCTTAAAGGATAATTGATGCCATATTATATTGGTAATATGAAATAAAATTATATTTTCTTGTTGAAATTAATGAATAGTTACTACATTAATGTAACCCATTATCACCTTTCTTACAAGTTCGGAACCATTAAGTCAGTTCTTCAACTCGGTCTTTGGTTTTCCTTCTCTAGTAAACCCAGAGACTGCCCTCCCCTGTAATTCAGAAAGAGAAAGAACACTATACACTTAAAGACTGCAATAATCAATTGCTTTGAACAACCTTGAGATATATTGTTCAGATGAGTTCTTTATAATTCTAAAGGTCACTAAATGGTACATGTGTTTCCAATTGTGAATGCTCACATTGATTGACTTGCATCTGTTTTTGTTTTTATACCTCTAGGGTATACTTATTAATTTACTTTTTTTCTTATGTTTTGCAAACACTGTACTTTGAATTTTTAGCATTCTCCTCTTTGAAGTTTGAGCTTATATGTATACCCATTATATACCAACAGGCTTGGAGTGCAACTTCACAGAAATCCGGTAATATTAAATAGGCCAAAAATTGTGTTCTCAGAATCTCTAGAATTATTTAAGGCTTCCTCTGAAGAAGCAATGCCAAAGAGATCTGTCCCCTGTACACCTGGGACAGACTCTGAAGTCTACTTCTCCATGGTCTCTGAAGTACTACAGATTGTGAAAGGTAAGGATGTGTCACTGATCTATAGGAAACAGTGTTAAAAGGATATAGCTAGTCCAAGCTTTAGAAAGTCTATGTCACTCTGGAAAGTTGTGTGGCAAAAGTGGGTGCTTTTGTGTGGAGGGTAGGGAGAATGACTTTGCTTATAACAATGGAGGAACAAAGTGAGTTAGGCCACAGTTTCTGAAGATCAAAGGCATGACTTTGAATTTCTAACTCACTGTTGGTGACTTTAGTATACCTGCTGGCCTTTCACTGTTTTGGTTTCTTCATCTGAAAGTGATGTAATGATAATCCTCATAGCAATGTTAGCCTGAGCATTTCTGCATAAGCAAAAAAAAAAAAAAAAAAAAAAAAAAAAAAAAAAAAAAAAAAAAAAAAAAAAAAAAAAAAAAAAAAAAAAAAAAAAAAAAAAAAAAAAAAAAAAAAAAAAAAAAAAAAAAAAAAAAAAAAAAAAAAATGAAAGGCACCCAATTAGGAAAAGAAACATTTTAGTTTGTCTCTTTGCTCAATTCAATGACAACTAGTTTCCAAATTAACATAATTTAGTATAAGTGTGAATGCATACATTTATGACAATATACAATAGTAAAATAAAACCACATTGTAAATACAAATTTTAATGTTTCTGTCATTTGTCAATAATGCCATATAGTTTCAAGATTAAGCCTGAGATTAAGCCTGAAACACATTGCTAAATGAGAAGACTTTCAGATTCAAACTGTAGTATCTGATGGCATCAAAAATGTTCAGAAGAAGAAACTTGTGGTTAGCTCAAATTTTGATGTAGGCTTTATGCAAATGCAAACACTTCCTAAGTGTCTTAAAGTCAAGTTTAATATTTTTCTAGATTCTAGATAAAATTCCATTGTCCACCCAACATATTCAGTTATTGAGAACTGTCCCAGGTCTTCATGTAAATAATCTTGGGGAAGTTTAAACAAATAGTTTTTGTCTTTGGAGATGGAGGCTCTTTTTTCTGATTAAGATATGTGTGGAACTTGATGCTAGGCAGGTTCTTTGAGTCCATTTTACACCCCTGAAACCCTTAATAAAAGTCCTTAAGAAAAAGCCATCTTCTGATGTTGGCATGCCTAATGAGGTCTGAATTGTGGTCACAACACTTGGGGCAAAGAAGAGAAAAAGGGCAAAAAAGAAAATCAGCTCTTAGGTTCAGCTGTTTTGCCTTGATGTTTTTCCACCATTGGAGAGTTTCTGAAGGCTAACCAAGACAGGACTTGTTTTGTACAGCTTTCCCGTGAAAAAGTGGTGGGAGGAAGAACTGGAAGGTTAATATATGAGCAGAGTTCAACCCCTGTGCTGCTCCTTGCTACCAAGAATTCTTCTGAACTATCTATAAATAACATGGAGACATTAGAGATCCTGTTATTTTGAATGTCTATTTTTAATTAGGCAAGGTACATAGGCATTTCAATTAGATACCCAAATACATCATGTGAGATTTTCCCACTAAGAAAACAAATTAATTTAATTTATTCTTCATTAAATATAGAGGAACTAAAATCTTATGAATAGATTTTCAGCTGAAGGTATTGGGATCTTTTCAGCACAATATATTCAGAGAATATTTCCTCTTAAAATTCTCTAGGTTAATGAACCGTACAAAAGTAATGAAGTTGAACCACCACCTTTTAAGTTTGGTGGACTGCTCAACATGACAAGAGAAAAAAGTTGAAAAATGTATAGGTTAATACAGGTCCTCTGAGTTGGAACTTGCTTCATTCTTCTTTCTTGTGGACTCAGTACAAAGAATGTAAGTTTGTGTTTTATGAAATAAAATCATGGCAGCATCCCACTATATCATAGTGATATAGCCAACTTTCTCTGTGTTCGCACTACCTACACATTTAACTTAAAAGCAGAGCATAGAGTAAGAGATAACATCTTTAGTTATCAAAATAGACATTAGTTCACCATAGTTTTCAGAATGTCTTTGGCATATCCAAATCCTATCATTTTTCATTACATTTAACCAGTTAATTTACACTAAGCTACAGCTTATAAGCCTTCATTTTCTTATGTAGTAATGAAATCCAGAAAAAGAAGAACAGTCATAGGAGATACTTCAACAGATGTACGATTGAGTACTGCCAAACACAGTTGTGAATTGTAGGTTTTCTATTGGGGCTGGGCCGTAAGGAATGGTATTAAACCAGGTGGGCACTTAATATTCTTACACATAAAACAGCACTGGCTCTATTTTGTAGGAGGTTATAAATAATGCGAAGCAGTATCTGGCATGTACTATTTACTTATTAAATAGTAGCAATTATCATTTTATCATCTCTATTCTTCAACCATGGAATTTAAATGGACTTCTTTTATTTATTTCCATAGTGTCAGCCTTCAGTAGTACTGTATCTCATCATTATAATTTACATATAGTTTCAAAAGTATCATTTTGACTTTATAATGTTAGTAAGTAAAAACAAACTTGAGTTAGCTAAGGTTTTCTACTTAATTCTTTTATGCCATATTTATTCTGAGATAATTAATATGGAATTAAGAGAAAGCATAACCTTTAATAACTTTCGTCCCAATTTCCTTTTTAAATATATTTGGTACAGATCTCACTACTCCGCTCAGACTCATGTTGATGCTCCTGTTTTGGCCTTCTCAGCACTGGTATTGCAAATGTGCATTACCTACCCGGACTCAGTTCTTAGCTCTGCATACCCAGGGCAGGGCCTGTGGTGCTGATGATTGAACCCCAGTCCCTGGACTCCAGAAAATTAGTTTGATAAAAACATTTCAGGTACGTGTGCTTGGAAGGACCTGTATAATTTTGCCTCTAACTTCTAAAGATTTCTTTGGTCCTTACAATTAAAACTGATATAAAATAGTAGCAGAAAGTAACATAAATTTAACATGGAGTTTCCAATGATATGAGACCACGCATAAGGGTGTGATGGTCCAACAAGGTGGCCTTTCTGTAGCGCTTTCATGACAGGAAATGGAAGGAGATTGTGAAAGTGAATTAACAATGTGGGAAATTTAGAAGAAGATAAGAATCTTTTAAAAATGCTTATTTAGACAAAATGTTCGGTCTCCATTTCCTGTCCTAGCTGATAACAATCATTTTTTTTATTTGTCCTGGAAAAGAATATGGGTGTCTTATCACCTGTTTTCAGGAAGAAAAACAAAGTCAGAATCACCTTTGTATTCACTGGTTCTTCCTGTCTTTCCTACAATAATACCCTAAACTCAAAAGAATTGCTTTGCCAAAGAGGCATATTTTGAAATAGCCTATTCTGCCATGCTTCTGATAAAAGAGTCGTATATATCTTGATCCACTTCTCATTGTTTGATTCATCCTTTCCATCTTTAGTGAGTGTGCCTTAAAAACTAAAACTATTTTCAACAATGGTAGTATCTTCCCCACTTAAAAAAAATGTATTTGGTTGTTACAGGGTCTCACTACGCAGCCAGGACTCACAGTGATTCTCTTGTTTTCAGACTGCCTAGCCCTGGGATCACAGGTGTGCACCACTATGCCTGGACTCTGGCCAGCTGAGCCTTCCCAGGTGGTAGAACTGGCACAGCATGTTGTGCCAGGTTTGAACTGCAGTCCCTGTGGTTGCCTCAGCTTGAGTAAGCAGGCACTTTAGCCTACTCAGCTATCTTTCCAACCCCTTCTCCACAATCTTAATATGATGTGTATCTTTGTATGATTCTATTCTTGCTATCTGTGTATTTACAAATAATTTTGACTGTATGCAAATAAAGAGGAAATTTGTATAAATCAAGGAAAATTAAGTAAATTTTGACAGATTTCAAAATTCTAAGCTCTTTCCTGTTTGATCCGTTGTTAATGGTTTTCTCTGAATCAAGAACTGAGGGGGATGAGAATTGGAGAAGAATTCCCTAAGAGGGAATGTTATGCAAGGCTACACCATTTTCAGAAGACCTGTTCCTTTTCAGGGTCTTGTTCAAAAGTTATCAATTCTCTGAATCTACTCTTGGTGATACAGGATTAATTGCTCCTTCACTGAAATTTCTTTAATGTTTGACATGCAATGTCTTTGCTAAGATAATTATTACATTGCATTTCAGTGGCATTTGAAAACATGTACGTATGTTTCTAGACTTTACTTAAGTCAATTTGTGAATAATTACATATGGACATACTGCTGTCATGCAGAAAGATACCTGTTACTCTTAATGTTACTAGGAAACATGACCTCTGTGGGTAATTTTACAAATGCCCGTTGCTGATAATTTTGTAGTGAGAACTGACATAGGACAAATAGAGATTGACAAGAACTAGAGGTTTAAGAACCATTTTTTTACAATAAATAAATACACACTAAACCTTTTGTCTTTATCAGTCCCAATCTTGCTTCTTTAAAAAAAAAAGTCTATATACCTACATATCATTTCTGAAATGCTTTCAAAATTCCTGAAGTAATAGCAATTTCTTCCATTTTTGTTTGGCTGCAGAATGGCTATTTATCCACAGAGATGGGAAAAGTTGTTGTAATACCCTCTAGTTACTCAGCTGAATAGCCTGCCCGGGTACAGTTAGACGTTGCTCCTCGTATTTAGTATGCCTCAAAACTTATAAACAAGCCAAACCTGTCAAGGACACTGTGTCTAATTTTTTTGGAGGGTCATTTCATAATTAAATTATGGTTAGAAGCCGGGCGTGGTGGCGCACGCCTGTAATCCCAGCACTCGGGAGGCGGAGGCAGGAGGATCAGTGCGAGTTCGAGACCAACCTGGGCTACAAAAGTGAGCTCAAGGCCAGCCTCAACTGCATAGTGAGACCCTGTCTCAAAAAGAAAAAAAAAAAAAAAAAATTATGGTTAGAGCTTGTCTGAGGTCTAGGATCTTGCCATAAAAACCAGCTCTGGTATATGGAAACATAACTCCATGAATCTCCCATCATAGTAGAGTCAATGGTCCCAAGCTGTGACGCTGTGATGCCCCAGGACAAGATTACATCACCCAAAGACATCTTGGTTCCTTGTGAATGGAGTAGTTAAAATAAAAAAGAGAGAAAAAACATGATTTTACCTGGAAAAGGACAAAGTTTACCACTGTCCCCACCCTCCTCAAAAGATCCTCATCAGTTTAACTTAAGATCATCCCCCCTTGCTGAGTCATTCAAAGTGATCCAGTGATCCTCATCAACACAAGGTCCCTATTAGCATAACACTACCACTGCGCTAGAGTCACCCAATATACCCTTGCCATTTTCCTCAATGTAAATGTGATCAATAAATACTAAACTTCTCCCTTCCTCATAGCCTTAGACTTAATAAGAAGGATTTCTGAGGACATAGAAATAGAATAACACCAATAATTTAATCATGTCTTTTCCACACAAGGCTTTTTTTGGGGGGCAAATCAGACTGCAAATCAGACTGACCTTGAGCTCACTTTGTACCTCAGGTTGGTGTTGAACTCACAAAAATCCTCCTGCCTCAGCCTACTGATTACAAGCTTGAGCCACCATGCCCCATTTACTCAGGGTATCTTTTTTTATTTTGTCCCTCTGCCTCTGAGGATTTAATTCCTCAAACCCTATTTTCTCATGGAATAAATAGGTACTATGAGGCTGAAAATGTTGTTAAAAAAAGAAATATATTAATACACTTCATCTGGCTGAGACATTTGGTGATTACAAATTGTTTCATTTTAGATTTTGCAAGGAAAAAATCCATTAAAGAAGCACTTAGCTAAATTTTTGCATGATTTGATTGCCAAGTTCCCGGGCTCTGTAGGTCAGCGGCAGAATATTTATGTTCATAGTTATTCTTATGTTCTACGTGAAGAAGGCGACCAGTGGTGTCTGCTCTCTCCCTTGTGCACCCAATTTGTACATCTATGCAGAAGTTCCCACCTCACATAAGCCTTGAACATTCCTATTTCTACTAGCTCTTTAAGAGAATAGCAACCCTAAGTAACATAAAGAGATATTTTAAGTTCAGACTCTAAATCAAGTCAGATATTTCAAGAGGTGTGGTTTGTCCACAAGGAGCTGAAAAGCACATTTTATACATTTCATGAAATCCATTAGAGTGGAGTAAATTTGAATTATGCATCAAGACACATGCACAATATCACCTGTTCCTTTATTTCTGGGTATATGTTGATTCTCAGTTTTCATAAAGAATTATCAACCATCTCCTGAAATAGCTTCAATATTTTTGTAACAACCTCAGGATTGGGAATGAAGACTTGAAGGTATATTAAATAATTGGAGAAAAAGATAAAGTAGATATTATTAGCCAGGTGTGGGGAATCATCGTGATTTGGAGGTAAGCCTAGGCTGCACAGTGAGCTTAAGATCAACCAGAATGACACAGTGAAATCCTGTCTCAAAAAGGCAAAAATATAAAATTATGAAAAGCCATTATTGATGGGAGAAATTGTCCCTTTGCAAGTATAGAAAAGTTAATAATTCATTTGACTATTTTTTTTCACAATTATTTGGTGCTTTCCACTTCTAGATAATTAATGTACTTTTTCATTCATTTTCATATACCAAGTACATATATTGCCCCTTAAGGTCCCAGGTATCATGTTAAGTCCACTAGATGTAAAGAGAATTCCACTCTTTACTAGATGTAAAGAGTGTGCTCAATCTTCTAACGGTTTTCAGGTTGTGTGTGTGTGTGTGTGTGTGTGTGTGTGTGTGTGTGTGTGTGTGTACTTGAAATGAGATGAGTACTATATTAAAAAAAATAACATAAAAGGAAATAGAAAGTTAAACAGCAGTATCACCTGATCCAAGATTTTAGAAATAAACTTCCTGAAACAGCGAACCTTAATCTGAGATTTACAAGATTTAACTGGAATTTGTCAGCTAAGGTTGAGAGAGAAGAGACCTGTGTGTGTGATTGGGGTGAGGAGCAATAATATAGTTGGTGGACACCCCAAAGCAGGAACATACTGACTATTTAAGAAAGAAATTCAGGGGTATAGTATTCGGACCATAGCTACACAGGAAGATAAGTTCATGATGAGACAGAAAGTTAACTGTTGAAACACCATCATATCATCTTAATATGGAAAGGACATAGAGGCATGACACTATATGCTTGCTCTCTACAAATTAATTTTTCTGCTAAATTTCTGGTCATCATTTTATAAAACATGTCTTGAATCTTCTGTGCAAAATTAATCATTTAAAATGCATTTTCTAGATCATTAATTTATTTACCACTTAGTTTTGCAATCATTCATTTGTTTAACCACATCATCTAGAGAATAATATATTTTGAGAGGGTGTATTAAACAACTCCATGAGAATACCTTAATTGGTGTTCTCTACAGGATCAGAATCAATAGAAAAATATATAAGCACACAAAGCTATGCAGATAATGTGATAGAGAGGTTTACACAATAAGAGATGGCATAGTCCACAAGGACAGTATGCATGCAGTAAAAGGCCAGGATGTAGTAGCCTCTCAGAATAAGAAGCTGTAAGTCACACAATAGGAGGTTAGAGTATGAATCCAAACATGAGTGTTTTGTGACTTCCTGAGAGTTGTTGGCCAGGGAAGTAGCCCAGTGGCATAGCATCTGCCTGGCAAGTGCAGGATCTGAAGTTTATTCCTGGTTAAAAAAAAAAAAAAAATCCACTGAAGAAGTAAAGAAGATGGAGTTTGATGACCCTGAGTGATGATGACAGCATACAGTGCCCCCAAACACAATACAGCTTTCTCAGGGGCAGGCTGATTTTCTTCTGCTTCCCTTTCCACCCTGCACGCAAGCTATTCAACAACACCATCCACAACTGCTGGGTCTTCTCCCCTTGGTTCACTGGCCTTGTGCTGGTCATATCTGGCTGTCCCCAGGATACATCGTGAAGTGTGCTTCACCAAAATGCAAGGGATATCTCAATCTGATCAAAATGATGGTCAAACTAATGTCATAGATGAGGTGGGAGCATATGCCGAAAGCATTCTTGACAGTGATAACTTTGTAGTACAGAAAGGGACCACTTATTGCACTGGTCATGATTTCTTTAAAGGAGATTTTTATTTCATAATTATGGAGCTTTACAGATGAATTTTAAAAAGTAGGACAGAGCTCTCGTATAGGCTATATACTCATCAGAGTAGTAGGATACATCTTTCACCGTTTATGAAATAACAAGACTTACTACTGCACTAGGCAAGGTCCTGTGGAGGGACAATTCATGGAACAGCTATGGAGATAGAAAACTTCTGACTTCCTAGAGGATTTGGTTCACAGGATCATGCAGGCTGAGAGGCCAGAATCAATCCATAGACACCAGGATTCTTGTGGCATGCGTCAGCTCAATGCAGACTTGCTTTGAAACAGGGAAGCCAGCGATGCTACTGTCAGTTTGAAGCTGAAGGCCTAATGAGAGCCCTGGGGCAACTAAGGAAAATCAGAACTCAAAGGTTCTGAAGTTCTGAGGTCTAAGAGTAGGAGGAGAAGTCTCGGCTGTAGGGGAGGAGAATATGGATGTTGCACTTTCCCTACTTTGCTCTCTACTTATTATCCCAGGCAATTCAGTAGTGTCTATTAATTGAGATATTACCCCCTCCACTAACTCCATCAGCTCACACAATTTATCCTGGGAATACCTTCAGAGACACATCCAGGAACAATGCCTTGCCAAGTATGTGGATATCTACTCTTTGGACACTTTAACCATCACAGTGGTGCTAATTAAACCATTTTGCTAACCCTTACCCCTAAGTCCTTTGTTTCTATTCCAGAATACAAGAGCTAGTCAAAGAACACTGTATATGTTTAACTCAAACCTTTATTACAGTAACAGACACACTGCCGTCCATCTCCGTGAAATTACTTCCCCTAGCTTCCAATACATTCATCTCACCATTCTTGCTCCTTTTCTAAAGTCTTTCTAGAAATCCTCTTTTATGAGTGTCTTTATGAGGTGTGATGGAGAATACATGGACACTGCTGCCCAGCACTGCCCCCCGGGAAGGCAGCATCATGAAGAACTTGACATGTTCTCATCCATCTGATTCCTGCAGTCTGGCACCATGCGACTTCTGGCTCTTCTCACTCCTCTCGCCCCTTCTCTCTTCCCTGATTGTCCTAGTACTTTCCCTTCTCCATCCCCCAGTACGTCACCTCTGGCAAAGAGTACTAAAAAGTCCTAGCAACTGACTCCCAGTTTTGCAACAATAGCCAGAATCTTGGAGGCCGCCAAGTGAGCCAGCATGCAATGCACCAGCCCTCCACCTGGATTAGAAATGATTTCTCATTCATTTTCCTCTCTCTATTCTTTTGAGAAATACCTATGAGTTCTTAGATTTCTAATCAACCTGTATGTCAAGAAAAACCCAAGACTTTCCACTGGATTTTTGAAATATTCTACTTTTACTCATTTGACATTTCCCTTCCAAAGTTAGTTTCCCTTCTGGAGTTTGCTACTTATGTTACAAAATCAGACATCATTTTAACTTTTCCATTCTCTCAGGCATCATCAAAGTATCTTAACACTGCTGTTAATTACTCTGATTACAACATACCAGAGGTACACAGTACAAAACAGGAGCATGGCATTTTTAGTTTGCCAACTGATGAAGTTCCTAATAACAGACTTTTTTATTGTATATATTTTCCCTTGTGAAACCAATGCAGTTTTTAATTTTGATTTCAAATATTCTTTTTAGTTCATCCAGGGTTGAAATTTAATAAAATACATTCTTCCAACTCTGATTATGGAGCAGGGATTGTTTTTTGACTGTTTCTTATTAGACTTACCCTGAAGGGCCAAAATATTTCAGAAAATTCATGTAAACAGATCACTAATCTTCAGTTTTGTAACAATCACCCAGTATATCTACTGCCCTGAGAAACTGTAGGACCTGATACCTGCAAGCTGGTCTGCAATTTAGTTTTGAACACCAGAAATATCTTGACATGAATGTGAGCTGATTGAACAGGATTTTAGCCATTTACTTAATTTTCTTTTTGATTTTGTACACAACTTTTTGATAAGAACTGATCATCCAAAGTTAACTGCTCAAATAAATCAGAACATTTTTATTGCAAGTAGGGGATAACAAACATAGGTGTAAGTCGCAAAAGACAAGTTCTTATATATATGAGTGTCTCGTAACTCCAGGGAAGGGAGGGCAGGCGCCACGTCGGGAGCTTTTCAGGAAGTAGACACTGGCTCTTCCCCTCCCTCTCTTGTCTGTGCTCCTTCCTGGGCATCTGCTCTTCTCTTTCCCAGAAGACCAGCTTTCCTTGCAACGCTGTCCATATGGAGCCACAGGGCCCATAATGTGCTTTTCTTCCAGTTCAAGAGACTAACCGTGTCTGAGACATAGTTCTAAATTCCAAAGCAAGGAACGCTGCCTTAGCTTGAACCATCTGGTGGTCCCATTTACGAAGGCCTCAGATAACTTGACTTCTGGGAATGAATTCAGTGCTTCAGAGTCGGATCAGGATGGACAAGGCATTCTAAGTACTTATACTGTTAAAACGAGAGGTGAGTAGAGGACAGAAAGGGGGCCCTGGCTCCCACTAGATGCACTGAAGCACTTGGAGGTGGAGAGTCTGCCACCAGCCCTTCCCTGTTCTCCCACGCTGCCTGCATAAATGTGTGTGTGGTATTGTGCTTCCTCAATCAGTTTGGCAGAAGCGGAGGTTGAACTCAGGGCCTTGCGCTTGCCAGGCAAGCACTGATTCTATCGAGCCATCTCCCCATCCCTCCTCTATCAATTTGCTTGGAGTGTCTTTTCTAGATTTTCAGCCCTGCTATTGCTAAATAGAAGTGGGAAATGATGCTGCCACAATTGCCCGAGTCCTGAGATCTGAACTCTGGGAAGACATGTTTCTCCCTTTTCCACTGAAACAATATATCTTCAGCCCCATATTTAGCTTTGTATAGGTATTCTGCACACAAAGGAATGATATAGAAAAGAACAAATGGTGTAAAACAATGAACAGAAAAACATCATGGGAAAGTATGTTGGCTAAGCAAATCCTACACGAGATAGCTTAGTTTTATTTTGTGACTTGATCACATGAGTATTTAGGATTATTTATCACCTACAGTGAAAGTAGGTTCCCTCTCCCCAGGGCATGTTTTCAGATAACAATTAGTAATACACGTCTGTGTTATTCCATAATGAATTCTATGCAGAGAGCTTCTAATCAGTGTTTAATATTCATATAACAATTCAAGCTGACCTACTGAATTTGTATTTGTTTCATACAAAAAGAGCTGAGGATTGCTTTGAAAATAAACACAAATGTCATGTCTTTTAATTACTACTTTTTGCAAACTTCATTATCCAAAAGAATAAGAAAAACTTGGAGCATTTTTCTTTTCTGTTTCCTGTGCTCACACTGTGACCGGGGACTCCTGCTTGCCTGGTACATGCCTGTCGCTGACCCTAAGCGGTGTCCCCAGCTCGAGCAAGCTTCTCTTTTCTTCAATGAGATTTCATTGATCCATTCTAGGTGTACATAATAATTACACTCATTGTAGTGAATTTGTGCCTGTATATGCTTTGATTTGATTTCTTTCTCATTTTCTTCTCCTCCCTCTAACCCTTGCTCTTCTTCCCACTCACAAAAGCTATGTTTTCCTTTTGCGTTTCTCACACACTGACCAAGAGTTTTAATGCATGCTTTTTTTTTTTTTTTTTTTGCAGGGCCAGGTTTCAAACTCACATCCTTGCACTTGACAGGCAGGTACTTGTGACTCGGAGCTATCTCCCTGTCCCCAATGCATTCTTTCTAAAACAAACATATTCTAAAATCTTATTTTACCTTATCATTCTCATTTTACGCATAAGTTAAAACCTAGTTTTCACAAACATGTAAATAAACATATTTATTCATAGCAAAGAAGTGGACTATAGCACAGCCATCAAAGAAGACATCAGTGTTTCAATAAAGGGTCATCATACAGCCGGGCGTGGTGGCGCACGCCTGTAATCCCAGCACTCGGGAGGCTGAGGCATGAGGATCAGTGTGAGTTCGAGACCAGCCTCGGCTACAAAAGTGAGCTCAAGGCCAGCCTGAACTGCATACTGAGACCCTGTCTCAAAAAGACAAAAAAAAAAAAAAAAAAAAAAAAAAAAAAAAAAAAAAAAAAAAAAAAAAAAAAAAAAAAAAGGGTCATCATAATTACATTAACCTTGGAAAACTGAAATTGTACAGTATCACCTCTGTTCATCCCTTATGTGCAGAACAAAAGATGCCTTTGAAAGTAGTTCAGATTATTTTAGCAAACATTCTTCTCAGTGAACAAATGTTTCAGAGTTAGCATAAAACTAGTATATGAAGTCATTTTTTAATTACTTGACCTCAGTGCCCACACATGTCCTACACTGTGTGCTGATTGTTACACTGAGTGGGATTCTAGCATTTAGAATTTTGTTTGCAAAATGAGACTTAATTCTGTAGCTCACAGTGTATCTCTTTAAGCCAATTCAGTGATCCCTGAATAAAATTTTAATACTTTGCCTTGTGCTTGTCTTGAAGAAATCATCCTCCATTATAATATGGAAGATGCCACTTTCCTGCACATTGATTTGAACTGACTGAGAGGAAATTACTGAATTTGTATTTTCTGTTTCCTCCATAGTATCATATGGACCTTAGGTGTCCACTAAAGAGCCCTACATTTAAGACCCCATCTCCAGCCTATGTTGCTGTTGATGGGTTGCAGAATCCTTAGGTTCAAGGCCTAGGGGAAGAAGTCAGGTAATCAGGGGCATGCCCTAGAAGGACACATTTCTTTTTTCTTTTTATTTATTTATTTATTTATTGTCTGTTTTGCTTTTTGTTTGTTTGTTTGTTTTTGCAAGACCGGGGTTTGAACTCACGACCTTGCACTTGCCAAGCAGGCACTTGTGCTATGGAGCTATCTCTCCAGCCCCAGGACCCAGTTCTTTACTGCCTTTTGTCTTTGCTTCCTGGCTTCCACGATGTGGCAAGATCCCCTCTTCCATGTGCTTGCACTCTGCTGCCTGGTGGTGCCCCATGTTCGAAATTGTGACTTGAAATCTCTCAAACTGTGAGCCAGAATAAAGCTTTTGTACTCTGACATTAATTATCTTTGGTATTTTATTACGGTAATGGAAAACTGACTAATATGCTCTTTAACTTCACTGTGAAAAATGAGCACAACTGCCAATCTAAAGACAACAGGAAGATATAGCTGCACATAACATGCAAAGGACAATGATAAAATGCTCCGGCTAAATTGTTGGCAAACCATTGAGCTTGAACTAGTTTCTGAAGGCCTGGTTACCATTCACTTATATTTAGATCTTTTCTAATTTCTTTTGCAATATACTTTGCAGCTTGTCCAATTTTAAATTCAGTTTACCTTGGCATATGGCCATTCTTAGCGCGTAGACTTAGCTTCTAGTAATAGTCCAAATTCATCTTGTGCAAGTGTTAGACACTGGAATTAGCAAAAGCATTTTGAGACACAGTGTGTTGTGCCTCAAAAGTAATAAGGCTGCTTTACTTGTGTGGCTCGCAGCATAGCCCTGAAAGCAAGTCCCAGGAATGAGTTCCAAATTGCTGGTAGGACCTCAGTAGTGAGGGAGACCACTGAAAGGAGACAACACATTTGGATAGGAATCGCCTCATAGAATTGGAAAAGCCTTTGCTCTCTAATAGCTATATTTCCACTACTTCTAGAAAGTACCTTAGCTACTTGCAAAAAAGGCACTGTGAAATGGTTCTACAACTATCCTTCACGTTATTTTTTAATGAAGACAGAATAGGAATTATCTTCTGCTTTCTAAGCAAACACTTAGTTCAGGTAATTTCTGGCCATGACATTTTTTTGTTTGTTTGTTTTCTTTTTCCTCTACAACTCTCCAGATTGACATTATCAAATGTGTCCTTAAATGCCTTTAATATGGAGGATTGTGCTCTGTATGCCTGAACTGTGAGACAGTTTTACCATAGAAAGACACATTCACAGGGAGAGGAAATAGGACTAGATACAAGGGAATAGGGTACTTACTTAAGGGTCCCAAACTTTCAGAGTTAAGATGCATATTTTGAGCAAATCTATTAAGTAAATCAAAATTAATGGAGAAAAACCCAGTAGCATGCTACATATTCAAATTTGGTCTGTTTGCTAACTTGTGTTGTTATACAAAAATCTAGTCCTTTTGAATCAAGCTGAAGTTTTGCGGGTTTGCAGATGTGGTTTCCTCGCTGAGTGGGTTGCTATAGGTTGAGAAATGAGGTGAGGAAACACGAGACTCCATAGATTGGCTAAATAGTCTCAATTACTTATGATAAAGATTTTATTAATATTTCCAATTATTTATAGATAAAGGATTGTATTTTAACAAAAGTTCATTTTGGCGTATTTCTCACGGCTGACTCTCACACTCCACTTTCAAGCTGTGCTGGAAAGTAACTTTTTCTAACCCCTAGGAAGTTGGCCCTCATCCTGTATTATACCTGAGAAGCGAGAATCAGACAATATCGTCAGTAGAAATCAACTTGTATGCCTGTTTAGACAAAAACTGCAATCATTTTTTTGATTGCTATGTCTTTTCTGCATATAGTGAAGGCCTGTAAAAGGCGAAAATAGTGGGAAAACATAAATATCAAGAAATAAGTCTATCTTACACCAGTATAAATGGAAAACTGGACTTGTTACTGTTTATTAAGGCTATGACCGGATTCAAGCATTTACAATTCAATTATTTGTGTTTAGTGTGGGTCCTGTCTTGGCCGGTTAGTCTAAAATTCTTCTTGTTATTTCTTGTATATGCTACACAACCTTGATTAGTATAATCACCGTGATTATTATTAATTGAGGAGCAGAAGTAAAAATGGATGCTTAAAACAGTCTATTCTTTTCAAAATAAAATGTTTGGCGGACACATCCAGTGGTACAATTTGGTATTACACGAGTACTCAAATTAAAATATTTTGCTTCAGTTCAACATTTCTGACGCATTAATGGGAGAACAGAGTTTTCCAAAACATTAATGGGCGGAGATAAATATGCAGATGATATTAGCCAAATATGTAGGGAAGGTTTATGGAAGAGTACATATTGCTCTACAAGTATCTTTACTGGGAGACACTACACTGTCACTGTTGAAACATAGGTTTGATAGTTATGCTAACCTATTAATCAACTATTAATTTGCTGAAAACTCTAAGTCATTAAATCTGTCCAGGAGTCTGCTTTATCATTTGTAAACTGGAGATAAGATTATAGTACAATTTATAAACTGGTTAAAACATTAAAGAAAAAGTCATATACAAAGATTCTTGCATAACATTAGACACATGGTAAACGTTTTCTAAGCAAAACACCTTCTCTGAGTTGTCCCTGTTTAATTGCATAATGTATTCTTCATCACAGCTCCTAATTTTAAAGTTTGCTAATAGTATCTTACTATTTTTATGTTACAGATATTTAAACACTTACTTTCCTTTTCATTTTTGTAGAAAAGATTCTGAAATTTTCTATAGGTTTTTCTTAAGTTTTGTGTATATTATCTCATTTCCAATCCAAAAACATTTCAATAACTGTAAAGCTTTCCTTTTTTCAAAATTATATGACTAGCATTTGTACTGCTCTCTTATTGTAGATTTCAAGCTTAAATTATACAAGCGTAACACAAAAACAAAAATCAAAATAAAACAAAAACAAAGTTATCTGCAACTAAAATATCCCTTTTGGAAATATAACCGGTGTTTCTCACTACTAACTACTCAACATAGTATAGTAACAGATAGCTTACTCAGACACTTAAAAAATATATAAAGTTGCAGTAAGATTTTTCTGATAATGTGTCAGTGACAGGTATCAATAAACTCAGAAAATAATACTAAGAGCATTGTGTTTATGTAAGAGCTAATTTTTGCTTTATCTTATGAATCACTAAAAAATAGCTATGCTTGAAAGCATTTCTAAATTTTTGCCTTCCAAGAATATATCATTATGAACTTATTTAAATGTAAATTTCAGTTAAAGTTACAGGATAATGAAAAGTATCTTTTTCATTTATGTAACAATTAGAATGGAATGGAAAGTTTAATATTTAGTTCCAGGTATTCAGTAATACCAGTAAATCCCATGATTTTTCTACTCATTTACCCTATAAATTTTGAAATTTTAGCTAATATAACATAACTATAGAAATGGTGCGTTAGAGTCCACAGAAAAAGCTCAACAGTCTAAGCACCTGTCTGGCAACAAGAGCCGGGTTTGATCCCCAGCACCATATGGTTTGCAAGCCACATAGTGAGACACTGTACCAAATACATAAATTTAAATAAAAAATTAGAATTCAGGGGAAGAAAAGATATAATATAATGTACTCATAGGAGAAGGTAAGCTGCAGCTACCTTATTGTGAGGAATACAGGAGAAGCCACTGCGCGAAACAAACTTCTTATGTATCTATTTTCTTTGTGAAATTACCTTGTATAAAAATTCTGTCTGATCTTTCTGGAAATTGATAATGACTACTCTCTAAGTAAAGAGAGGTTTAAGCTCGCTTTCTGTGGGATCAAGAAATGCTGGGTTTCATACAGTGGGAAAATTACGATTCTGTCAGTGAGAATTCAGTGAGTCATAGACTATTGTGTTTAGCACATAGGGCTGGACACGCTGCACATGCACTCAGCATACACACACACACACACACACACACACACACACACACACACACACACACATTACTCTACAGGCAAAACTAGAAAATTTCTTTGGAAAATCATGTTTTGCCTACTTCATCTCCCCTTCCTATTTATGTACTTGGTCTGAAACAGAACACTAATAATTCGTAGAGCCCGGTGGTTTGGCGGAGGTGCTTAACTGGTTATTTGAGGTCCTTGCTCTGTCCTTCAACATCACATACATACATAAAGAAAATGAAAAGCGAAGAAAAAACACATGCCAGGCATTAAGCCTGAAGCCACATGGAAATCGTATCTATAACCCACTGTCTCTTCTTACTGATTGACCAAGAGGCTGACTTTCAACTTCTTGGCAACTAACAGCAACAGGAAATAAGATCAAATCCAGGCATTTGTAATATCCAAAATACTGTAATAAACTTCTGGCTCACAGCAAATACACTTAATCTAGAAAAGACCACAAGCATTCTCCCTGAGGCTGCAGACTTAAAGGAACAATGAATCATTCAGGAAATCACAGTTTCACTAACTTAGTGCTATTTTCTCAAGAGTTTCTTATGAATCCCTTCAGTGTGGACACCAGCATCTTAGTAAGTATAATACAGCGACCACAACCCTTGGTGGGACCATAGACCTGGAAAATCCCCATGGAAAGTTATGCAATAGAATGATGAAAAAACTATTTCACTGCCTTTTATTTGTAAATTTGCCCTTATAGAGATAACATTATTTTCAGTAAATGCACACCAAAACCTATCTCATCTTGCAGTTATATTTGAGTCAGTTTTGATGGTTTAGTCCCTTTTATATTTTCAAGTTATCAATGAAATAGGAATTTCCTAAATTCTATCATAGTGGAATTTCAGAAACTAGTGAACAAAAATCCTTTGCTTAAATTGGCAGAAAAACAGAAACCACTGATATAGGTATCCATCAGACCATTTAGGATTGTCACTTAACTTGTCATGTTTTAAACTTACTTTATTTTTTCCTTTTTTTTTTTTTTTTTTTTTTTTTTTTTTTTTTTTTTTTTTTTTTTTTTTTTTTTTTTTTTTTTTTTTTTTTTTTTTTTTTTTTTTTTTTTAGTAGAAAATGTACTGTTGGGCAATGGTATGTCAAGAGATTTCCCTGGTCTTGACCTTTGACTTTTTTATCTATAAGTAATTAAATATTTAGGAAGTTAATTCATTTCCTCCCATTAATTTCCATCTCATGTTAAGTGGTTTGTCTGTTTGACTTCATTTCAAATTATTAGGACCTGAACTTAGACATCACTAGGCAGAAGATAAAAGTCTCAAGCTTCCAGGAGCCTCAATTATCCTTCTTTCTCATGGAAGTGACCATTTAAGTTGCATAAAGAACATCTTTTGAAAGTGACCTTTCAACCTTCCATGAGACATGCAAAGACAAAAACAGAGCTAATTATAAGACTTACAAGGTATTCTATCATTTTTAAAAATAGTTTCCTGTTCATATAATTTTGCATAATATTTTAGATGATCTTAAGGTTTAATTGTTTCTATTTTTAAGGATTATTCTGGGAATTTTCATCATTTGTTTAGTTCACAAACAAAAAAAAAAAACAGTTTTTAAAATTGAATCATCTGCTGGGCGTGGTGGTGCACGCCTGTAATCCTAGCACTCGGGAGGCTGAGGCAGGAGGACTGGTGCGAGTTCGAGACCAACCTGGGCTACAAAAGTGAGCTCAGGACCAGCCTCAACTGCATAGTGAGACCCTGTCTCAAAAAGACAAAAAATAAATAAATAAATAAATAAAATAATAAAAAATAAAAATAAAACAAAATTGAATCATCATTATTTTATTGCTTTTTTCCAGTAAACTTACCCTGAAAACACTAAAATTCTTTGATGAGTTTATATAAAACATGGATGCAGGTGTAATTTGTTCATCTCTGGAAGAAAGCACTTGACTGATTACAAGAATGCTTAAAGAAAGAGAAGAAATGATGAATGTTGTACTATATCGAAAATTTAGCCTTGAATTGTATGAGTTCGCAAACTACTGTAAGTTAAGTGATATGCATCAATAATTGAATTTACTAAACTGGGGCTTTCAAGTCAAATCTGAGCTCTGCCTGAACTGGGTGCACGGCTGGCATGGCATGTGGTGCCTGGGATTGAACCAGGGCCCCTGTCTAAGCAGATGCTTTATCACCCTGAGCTATCTCACGGGCTCAAGATCTGATTTTTTTAAGTAGCAAAGAAAAACAAATGCACCTTCAGATGCACCAGTTTTCATTGACTTTCTCTCTTTACAAGCATTTAATTCTTTAAGATCAACCTTTGTAGATGTTTGATAATAACAAATATTAATAAGTAAATAGATCTCAATTTCCAGCTCAGCTCTTCTTACCATTTTAAGAAATGCAGAATTCACAGATGAAAAAAGTTTCTCACTTGTTCCACTATTCCATAATTAACTTTGTCTTTTTTTAACTTAAAATAAAAATGTATCTACTTCCTGAAGGAGAGTAGCTATATAAATGTTTGGATATGCACCCTCCATACAGACATTCAAAAATATTTAAGTATAAGTAGAAGATAAAATTTACATACTTTGATATAAGAGGGAAGCTATCCAAAAACATTTGAATAGGGAAAAAAGTTTGAATGGGAAATATTAAAGTCAATTCAAAACAGAAAGAAAGCAGAAAGATCTAAGAGGTGACAGATCTCACATTATGACCACCAAACAAACTCCCTGAAGGTGAGGGTGATTGGAATGGAGACCAGATAATGTCTTATAGAACATAGCACTGGTGGAAATTGGAGTGAAATGGGTCAGAAAGGAAAGCTCTTCAGAAGACATATGGGCAAAACGGAGGGAGAGCTACAAATAGAACGACCAAGTTCCACTGATGCCCCATGGTGTTTCCCTCACAAAGCCAAAGCAGCTGGACTTGATGGAGCTGGAAACTGAACCTGGTGATCTTCCCATTTACTCTTCAAATCCTTCTAAAAGGCCTACTGGTAGTCTAAGAAAGACAACTCACACCATGAGGGTGTTAAAGGAAACATCTAAACACAGCCTGAACGCAGAATCATGAGAAATAGTTTAGAGAAATCTAGCACCTAAGAGCAAATGAAATGTCCCTCCAATACTTTATTGTTATGATCCATCAAATGAATATTATAAATTCTCATTTCACCAAGAATTTTTAAAGCAAACAGAATAAGGAGAAGGAGGAGTTGGAGGAAAGTGAAGAGAAAGAAGAGGTGGAGGAGGAGAAGAAGGAAGAGGAGGACAAGGAGAAAGATGGGGAAAACGAGTAGGAGGAGGATAAGGAAACCAAGCATCACCGCTGCAGCTCTAAGGAGAGCGATGCTTGGCATGCTTCGGATCAAACCAAAATGGCACATTTGGAGTAAAAGACAAAAAAATATACTCATTCTAATGATGAAATGGAGGATTTTGGAACAAAATGCATCACAACGTAAGAAAAAATAAATATAAGTGAGGAAAATATGAAAACAAGAGAAAGAGCACCAAACAGTAATGATAGGCAATACAAAAAAGAGGTCTAAGATAACTTGTAAGCACACTTGTGTTCCCTAGGGGAAAAAGAAAAGAAAAGCAAAAAAATTCTAAGTATGTTTACCTTATGAAATTATGTGTGAAAATAAATTCATGGTGAATTTTTAAAAGACAAATTCTAAAATTATGATGTTAATATATATTGTGTATGAGGTAAAAAAATGGCCTAGAATGGTCAAAGCATCATAACAAAATTATAACCACATTAAGGGAGAAATTAGCCTCATTTCCCTCAGCAAATTTAAGCTATAAAAGGTACAGCACAGCAACAGAAGTCACATGATACTTAAGGGAAAAGAGGTGAGCAAAGAACTTTTTATTGAAATACACCATCATTCCAGAATAAGTTCAAAAAATTGATTTGAATATTTAACAGTCCTTGAAATGACATTGCAAGAAAATACAAGAAATACCTTTGAGTTTGTGAACTAAGAAGTGGGGAAGCTATCAGAAAAGTTCTGGCATGCATTTTGGACATAGGGAATGTATTGCTAAGTCTAAACCAAATGTGGTGATAGAAAATGCAAATGGCATGTGCCCTGCACATCGGGACAATGACACGTGTGTAGGTTCCATTTGCTTTTGCTCAGTATGACAGTTAACTGATCCAGTTAACTCGAGTAAAAATTGCCCAATTGGATAAACATAGTTCTGCATGTCTCTGGGGAGATTTATGAAGACAGAAGACCCACCTAGGAAGGCCTGGCACACCTGAACAGTATAAAAGGGAAACAGAGTAGAAAGGCTTGCTTCTGTTTCTTCAGAGGAGCGCCCTTTTCACCTGGGAGTCATCTCCTGGCTTCTGGTGAGGATTCTCCAGATTTCTGGCACAGGCCTTGTGCCCTTCTGACTCAGACTTGCACAACACACTACAGTGAGCACCAGGTCTTTGACTGGACCCTTCAGACACTCTCCACTGTGCAGACTGCACATTTACACTCTTCCACATCTGATCCAGGAGGCCACTGTAAGCCAGTCTTATGAATAGTTTTACATTGTTATATCTTGTATTAAATCTTTTTCCCTAGTAAGCACTGACTGATACCCTAGGGCAAAACACCTGGCTTAAAAGATGAGAGGCTTACTTTAGCTCATGGTTTTAGAGATTTCAATCAACAGACAGCTGACTCCAAAGCACTAATGTTTTGACAGAAAAGCATGATGGGGAATACTGATTAACTCTTAGCATCTTCTATAGTATGTAAGGCACAGCGTTACTTGCTGTGTGGCCTGCTTTGGTTACTATTGGAGAGAATTTCCATGTCATGGTGGATTACCCAGGGTACACATCTCGTCTCCACCTGCTTCCTCTCTGTAACTGTTGCTCAGTCCTCTTCTCAGCTTCTATGAACTTAGTAGCTTTCTCTGTTATGCCATTCTGCCATGATGGTCTCTGCTCCTGGAAGCCCACTGGCCATGATGTAAATCTCCTTCAAACGAGCCAAATTAAATATTTTTTTTTAATTTCTGGTGTTGGGTTTTGTGCTCAACAATGAGAAGCTGATGTATCTGGGAAAGAGAGTACTGGGGAAAAGAAAACAAATCCAGGAATCACACATATTCTCCAAGGCTGTACATCTGTGGCACACCCAAACACATCCTGCGGTGTTCCTTGTTCCTATAACCTCAGTCCCATTCCTATAAAATTAAAATAGCAAATTAATTCCAATACACAATGGCACAAGGCAAAAACTGCCATTCCAAAAGCGAAAAATAGAGGAACATGAAAGAATTGGGATCAAAGTAAGATCAAAACTCAGCAAGGAAAATATTATGTCTTTTGGGTCCACCCAGCTTCCAAATGATGAGATAATAAAATATGCTTTTCAAAAGGCTGAAGTGCCCCTACCTGTTATGTCTTTGATTTTTGCTCTCATTCTCAGTTTACATCTGGACAAAAGCAGCTATCAATACCCATGCTACTACCTGAACATTGGGCTACTTGCCTAAACCATCCATCACCTTTAAATTTAGTCTCACATAGTTTTATGCCATGGAAAAATGTAGTCAAGATTTTTATGGACATGTAAGATGAATGGGTTTTAGTCTAATTTTCAAGTGTCCCCATCTGCAAACTTATGAACATATACTTATCAGTCCTCTGCTTTCATGAGTTGAAACCAAAATCACATGTTAAGCTCTGCTTACATTCTTCTCAGCCTCGTCAGTCCCAAATTTTTCCAACTTTTCTGAGGTTTTATCATAACCATTTACAAGTACTTCAGAATAATATGCTCTGGAATAGTTACAATAACCTCAGATATCTTGTACCAATTTTTAGCTTTCTAACACATATATGGGATAAAATATCTTGGCTTTTTTTTTTTTTTTTGAATTTAGATAAAAGATTTATTATGATTCAAGACTTCAGAGGTATCAGACACAGTTGGCTGAGTCCAAGGAAGAGACTACATGGAGGAAAGACATAGTAGTGGAAAACTGATCCACTTGTAACATCAGGGAAGCTGGGTGCAGGGATTAGGGCCAGGGAAGAAGGACACAAGGATCAGATAGAAAGCCCAAGTTCACTTTGCTAAGCTACTTGCCATGTTTTTTTTTACAAGAGTCACAGTACAAGATGCATATTTTGTAAGATTATTTAAAATAGTCACCTAACAAATCATATACAAAAAAGGAGTACCGAAAATCTGGCCACAAGACTAAAGAATCAAGCTGAGGGCCTAGATCTCACAATGGTGTACTTCATGAGTCCGGCTCAAGACCTAGAGCTCATAACAGTTCCCCCTATAAGTCCAACCAGAGGCTTAGAGCTCGTGATACTGTCTTATGCAGGCCTGTCTTATGGATTTACACTGAGATAACCCAAAGGTCAAGGATGAAAACTAGGAAGTCTATGCCTAGTCTATGAAGGATCTGCTCTAGCAGGCTGAGGGGTCTGCCCTATAGCCAGGAAGCAATGCCTAAATTAAGAACCAGGGTTGACCTCAAAGGTAACCCAGCCATCCTCAGTGACAGTGAGTTCCCAAGCTCCTCCAATGATGAAGAAGGCTGAGTTCTGTTGAGGAAAAGACAATGCATGAGCTTCTGCAGGTGCCTGAGACGTGCACCATTTCCCCCAACAGAGCCGGAAAGCAATACTAA
The DNA here is from genome assembly GCA_004027025.1 of Myocastor coypus. NCBI lineage: Eukaryota > Metazoa > Chordata > Mammalia > Rodentia > Myocastoridae > Myocastor > Myocastor coypus. Next base: position 81,987 of record PVJA010001961.1, on the reverse strand, counting down.
AGCTAAGACCCAGAGCTCCCCCCAAAGTGAACTGCATCCATTCACAGTGACAATGATGTCCTGAGCCCCTTTGATCAGAACAGCAAAGTTCTCTAGGAAAGTCAGTCTGACAAGATTCTACAGTGGAATAGTGCAAGGGATCCAGTAGCTCCTTAACAGCTTCTCAACAGCTTTCACTTGCTCCCAACAGTCTCTCTTCTTCCTTCTTCTCCAGTTCTGCTTCTTATGCTGCTAGCAACACTCTCCACGGGGGCCTCCTACACTCAGCACCAGGCTGGTTCAGTTCATCTGGGTGTTACAAGTTGACCATGAGGTGTCAACCTGCCATACTTCTAGGTACCTCTTATGTCAATCAAATTGACAAGTAAGACTGAATATCTCATAATAGGTATAAAAATGAAGAGACTAAAAGAGAAATGGTGAAGAAAATTATTTTTTATTGGCAGATGACTGCATGTTATGAGGTTCAGTGTAATATTTTGGTACTTACCTGTACATTGTATATTAATAACTTCATAGCACTTAACTATCCATCGTCTCAAACACCTATCTGATCTCCAAACATACACAACTCTCCCTTCTAAATTATTTTATGATCCAACATTAACTATAGTCACCCTTATGTGTGAAAAAACTGTAATATTTATTCTTTCTAGCTGCTGAAATTCTCCGTGTCCTGTCCAACTCCAGCCTCTGGGATCTGCTACTTTGCTTTCTATTTTGTATTCCTTATATAAATCAATTTACCTGTATGATAATACATATATAGATGAAAATATGTAGCTTTTGTGTTTTTGTTTCTAGCCTATCTTATTTGACATTATGAAATGAAAGGTCATCTAACTTGCTACACATTACAAAATTTCTCCTTCCTTCCTTCCTTCCTTCCTTCCTTCCTTCCTTCCTTCCTTCCTTTCTTCTTTCCTTCCTTCCTTCTTTCCTTCCTCTTTCTTTCTTTCTTTCTTTCTTTCTTTCTTTCTTTCTTTCTTTCTTTCTTCTTTCTTTTTGAAGTGGGGACTGAACTCAAACCCTTACACTTGTTAGCACTTATTCTACTAAGCTATCTCCCTAGCCAAAAATTTCATCTTTTTATAGTTCACCAAGCACCTCCAGGGGCTTGAGGTTCGATCCCTGGTTGTGGCAATGCCGGCCCTGTCTCCAGGGTGTGCTGAGAGGCGGGTGGTAGTACATACCTGTAATCACACCTCTTGGGAGGTTGTAAACAGGAGGGTCACTATAAGTCCAACTGAGCACTGAGACCCTAAACACCCTGTAGGCCCTTCCCTAAAAAACAAACAAACAAACAAACAAACAGATAGATGATAGATAGATAGATTCATATGTATTTTTAAAGTAAAAATAAATACTAAACATTCAAAAGATATAGATTAGAGATGAAAGCAAGGTACAAGCTGATATTTATTAACTTGTCATTGTTTATTTTTTATTTTTTATTTATTTTTATTTTTTAACTTGTCATTGTTTAAAAGAAATAAACATAAACAAAAATATACTACCTAAAACAAAGCAGAACTGAGTTTCTGATATCACGGTGAATCTTGAATAGAAATCTTCTAAAATATTAGAGCACTAACAAAATAAAATAAGACATTAGAGCACTATGTATGCTTTTGGGTTCCCATGCATTTATGTCCACAGTCAAACACATACAGATCAAATAACAACTTTAAAATTATAGGGCCAGCAGGATAGCTCAGTGGATTAAGCACTTGCTTAGGTAAGCGCAGGGGTCAGGGTTTGATCGCATGTCTCACTGGCCCCACCGTCAAGTGCACTGAGCCAGCGATGGAGTCTGGGTGTGGTGGCGCACACCTGTAATCCCAGCACTAGGGAGGCAGAGATCAGGTGGAGCACTATGAGTATGAGTTGCATAGGGAGACCCTGCACACACACAGACACAAAAGCCCTTTAAAATTGAAATAAAATAAAATTACTAGAAAACCAAAAATATATGCACCATAAATAAAGCTGAAAATATTTGGCATTTTGTTTCAACATAAGTGAGAAAAGTTCACCTAGTAAAATAAAAGAAAAAGTAATGTTAACATTCTACCACGGAATTGGTATCACACTTATGAATGTAAGAAATTTAGATAAAAATAGTATTTTGTGTTTCATAGAAAAGATAACATAAAAATGGACAAAGTACACCGAAAAGACTTGTAGTAATTTATAAATAAATAAAAAGTTGCTCAATCTCTTTATAGAAACAGAAAAGTAATTTAAGTACACCTGAGATGTCATTTTCAACTTCATATTGACAAAATATTAAACTTGTTAAACAGGGAGGTAAGTTTTATATTCTAAAGTAGGAGTATGAATTGTTTGAGCTTCTATAAAGCTTACCTAAAATTAAATAAAACTGTAAATGAATCTGTATGTAAAACTTAATTTAAAAATTCTTTCTCTTAAAATACATTATTAAATACCCTTGTACTATAGAAATTATGCATAAGATTGTTTTTAAAAGGTAACTATAAAGATAGTGTGAGTTAAATAAATCATGATACATATACTCCCAATAGAATACATTTATTTTTAAAATCAGAAGATTTTTATCTGTCATACAATATAGAAAGGGCATTGAATAAGAAAAGCTATAGCAGGAATAACTTTTTCATAATAAATTTTACAAAAAATAACAGGCTTTCACATTAACTGTGTCTGCTCAAGCACACAGAAGACTATAATAATTACTGCTGTTACCTTTAGATGAAGAAGCAAGAAAGTGAATAAATACGGGATATTTCTGATGGATAAACTATTCATTTATATGTTGTAAGAATTTATTAACTTTTTGAATGAGCACATTCAAAAAGATGTAGAAATATAAGTAAGAGTTTTCACAAAAATTAAACTAAATATGTTGATACTATTTTTTCTTGATCATTTGTAAGAATATTCAATATAATCTTATATTGAAAATTGCTAATTTTTCTTTCTATTACAATTTCTTGAGGGTTCAAAATTAGATTCTTGTACCATTTACACAATTTGATTTTATTTCTTAACTTTTGCAAGAGTTATGTGGATTGTGTGGGTAGGCTTGGTTTTCCTCCTTGGGAATGTCACAGTCCGGGAACTCCAGGGGGCCAGAGATCCTCTGGTCACTTTGATTGCACTTGCCCAGGCCTGCAAGAGAGCCTGGAACAGAACAGGAGCTCAGCAGACATGGGTAGGGTGGGCCACCCCAGCATGGTGTGAGCTAGCATTCTAACAGCTGATCAGCAGAGGCAATAGGGACGCTATTTTTCCTTTTGTCTGTAGTTTGCAGCACACTCTAGCGCTGAACTCTCACACATGCAGTCAAATTTTTCTTCCCAATTTGTGCCACTTCTGAACACCTCAAGAACGGTATTGTCTTTCACTAGTTTCTTATTTTATCACAGCTGACATCTTACCTCTTTTTTTTTTTCTTTTCTTTTGCATTAAATTTTAGGAGAGAATTATTAATTTTACAAATTTGTGAACATATATGCATATACACGTAATGAATGGTGTTTGACTTATTCTGTTTTTGATAGTTTAGCTTCAGAGAAATTTTATACAGCAATTTCATAGAGCTATGAAAAATTGGTTTATGGGAAAATGGTAATGCACTTATGCATGCCTTTATAATGAAAATAATTTCTATTCATATGCTTTAACTATATGTCAAAGACTAGATCAATAGAAATGTTACCCTTTCATAATTATTCTTCACGTGGAAGAATGATTTAAATACTTGCAATTTATAGCCAGTTAATAAAATAGAAGACAAACTAATCCTACAGTTTTAAATTTGCTCTAAAATATAAAGGCAAGAAATAGAAACGCTGTATCATCAGCTTTTGTCTAGCAGAAACAACCAGTAAGGAAGAGGAACTTCACTACAAGATCTTGGAAACGTTCTTAAAGTTAAATTTATAAAACACGGGAAGTATGTTATTCAATTTAGAAAATTTACATTAAAAACATCTATTATATATTTTAATGTATCCTTAGTACTCCCACTAGATTATTTGGTACGTGTCTGCAAAAGTCATTTCTGAATTTGAAAGCTCGATATGCATCTTAAGGTTGTCAACAGCCATAAAGCAGGACATGTGGTTCTTTGACGAATACATTGTTCTTATGGGAAGCAGGAAACAAATTAGACTGCACGAAGTGCAGCACTACAGAGGGAAGAATTCTGATTCTGAGGCTGTGGTGCCAGCTAGTCGGGCTGGTCAGAGGCCTGGGTGGAAGCAAGGAGTAAAAGAATGGTTATGGCTCCAGGCCAGGCATTTTCAAAAACAAAAGAAGCACATACTCTGAGTCTGATGGTCAGGCCAGCCTTACAGTTCATCCCACTGTCTCCAGCGCCCCCTGCCCCTTGTTCAATTCCCACCCAAGTGCTAGGGGCTAGCTTCACAACATTAGGAAATCTTATGGATATGATTTTTTTTTTAATGTGAAATTTATCTGTAAAAATATGGAATGCTTCACGAATTTGCCTGTCATCCTTGTGTAGGGGCCATACTAATCTGTAGTGTTTAAATTTTAGTATATGTGCTACCAAAGCAAGCACTGGCTATATTTTAATAAGCTAAGAAGAAAGGTCAAGAAACTCCAGATGAAGAAAGGGAAGAGGATGAGAGGGCTGTGGGAGACTTGGAGAACATAAAAAATGTGTCATGCTCTGCTTTGTAAGCAGTGTGCCAGAGGACAGAAAAATCACTGAAGTTGCCAAGGGTGTAGAGATAACAGCTCTTCTGATTATTGACACATACTGGAGAGACATTTGCATCACTCCCAAACACGTTCTGGCATGGAAAGTCAGGGAATTTAAAAAGCTAGACCAAAAGAAATTAAGTCAGACTTTGAACCTATGAATTTATTGCTGATGGCTCAGGATTTGAAGATTTCAGGCTCTTTTTGTCCAGCCTAAAGAATTGGCTGGGTTAAGGGAGTAACAGATAAACACATTTTTTTGTTCGTTTGTTTTGTTTGTTTGTTTGTTTTGAAAATATAAAATGAAGGAAAAGAAGGGAAAATGTAAAGCAGAGAGAAGAAAGGCAGAAAATTAAAGTAGGGAAATAACTATGAACAATCTAAACCAGCAAAAGTTCCATTTGAAACTCTACATCTCCTCTAATAGGATCTATGTGTTTTCTATAGTTTGATTTTGAGGCTGTTTAAATTAGTGTACTTCATGACAACTAATGGCTCCTTGAAATACATAATGATTGGAATAGGGAGAGATCTAGATAAGTTTATCATATAAGAAACTGAAGAAGAATGAGTCTTAGTAGATAAACATACAGGAAAATGTCGACAGTATGACTTCTTGCTACAAGAAATGAGAAAGTAGGTAAGAATTAGGTTGATATTTGTCATAGAGGCTATTTTATCTAATACACTTAGGAAAGAAAACATCTAAAATAGATGTCTAAGCCTATGACCAGTTTGTTCTGAAAGTTGCTACTGACTATTAAGTTCAGGTAATGATAGCGTATTACTAATGAGACCAGGATTTAATTCTCACATGGAGCCAGCTAACTGGTACTGATTCCAAATCTACCTAGCCTGCGCCTAACTTTGCTCAGCTGTTTCCAAAATGTATACTCGTTCTAACAAAATTTGGTTGGCCACGTATGGCTCAGTGACAGCATTCTCCTTGCTAGGAACATTTCTCAAGACAGACAGTAGGTCAACGGCATCACTTTATCACACAAAGGACAGCATGTGTTGTCATATTGAAAAGCAATGCAGAAAGTTGTCAGCTATCCAATTGTAATTTAATATCTGACCTGGAAATCCTATAGAATTTAGACAGTCAACAGGAGGATTCATGTCATTTGCTAAAGATACTACCAATTCAGGATCTCAAGTGACAGAGGACCTAATATTTATTCTGGCCTTCACTATGACAGACTTTGATGGTGGTAATGTTAAGGAATTAAGTGGTTCACAGCGCATCTAATCTATTACAATAACTAAGTAACAGCAGCTCATTTATCTGACTTTGATATAGATGGGTTTATTATCCAGAGGAATTATAAAGCAAAGTACATAGATCTTAAATTTCTGTTGATAGCACAAATTTTATCAATTTAGTGTATCACATTCTATGCAGAGTTATTACAATATCAGCGATTGTCAGAAAATATCAATTCCAAGCTAAGTCAAAGATGTTTTATATTCAGAAAGCCAGTGATGATAGGCTCAATTACTTATGTTATGCAGTAATAGTATCACGAAGTTTTTCTGCTGGAGGGTTGAGAATGTAAGTTAACAGATCAAAAATTGGAGAAAAAGAAGGGCTATGAGGATAGCCAATATTTTGGCCCTAGCCCTTCAAGGTCAATAAGGACTCAGACATAAAAGAACCTGTGCTGTAATATCCTATAACTCAGAGGAGTCTCAAATTTTCTGGTCAAGAAGAATATGGGACCTCAGAGGAAAGGGATAAATGAACTACAGTGCGTCTAAGGAGAGGCACCTGTAGAAAAACCATTCTCTCAGACTTTCACAGAAAGCAAACTGGTCAAGCAATGACCGTGACTCCTCCCGAAGGCTGACACTGACAGCAATTCTTCCACAAAGCACTGTATATGGTTCCAAAGTTAATCCTGAGGGTATTTGACCTTGGAAGATAGAAAAGATGAATGTTTTGTTATACAGGTCTTGCTTTGACTTGCCCTTGATCACCCAACAAAAAAAAAGCTTAATTACAAGGCATGAAACGCACAGCTAGATTGGTGAGATGGGCTGTAGGCTTCGATCAATAGCCTCCAACGTTGCAAGTTTCACTGGTGGCCCACTGCAATTGTGGAACATTGGACTGTGTATGCATCTGCTTCCTCTTAATTCAAAGAGAAGATTTTTTTTTCTTTTTCTTTCTTTCCTTAGCAACATCAGTAGGAAGGTGGGTCGTGCTCACACACTGTGCTCTGTATAACTATTGTGAGGATAGTGTGCAGTGTGTCAACTTTTAAAAATAAAATTAATGTTTATTAAAAGTGTTAATGTTTAATTGTTTAATCAATCTTATACACCGATATCTATTAATCTAAACTGATCTGATGATGAAAATATGTAATATAACCATTGTTAAATTTTTCTAGTTTTGAAACTCTGTACTATATGTAAAAAAATAAAGTAATTAAAATAAAATACAACAAAAAATTAAAAAGTGATCATGATACTTAGAACTTTACTATATTTATTTGTTTTTTATTATTTATCGATTCAGGATTTCACTATGCAGCTTGAATTCGTAGCAATCCTCCTGTTTCAGCCTCCCAAGTGCTGGGACTACAGTTGTGTGCCACCATGCCAGGTTCCAGGCCAGCACAGCATTTGGTATCAATCATAGAACTTGAATCCTTGTGCTGGCCAGGCAGGTGTGCAGAATGCTGAGCTATTTCCTCAGCCTGGTACGTAGAATTTTATCTTAATGATTTATTCAAATATATTTCTTCACTAAACATGCATTTATTTAAGCAGAATATCTCTTCTTTGTTCTTTCAATCCCAGACATAGTATGGAGTATAACATCCCATACACAGATGTTAAGAAATGCAATGGACATGGCACAAATACCGAATTATGGAACAGTCTCAGTTATCTACTACATTAATTTAATTTGCATAAATATGTTTAAATTTTATTGTTTCAAAAGTTTGCTAGTATCATTATAATTAGATAGTCTCAAGAAGGCATATTCTCAAGAAGAGACAGAGAACAAAACTAGCATTACATTTAATTTATATAAATTACAATAGAAAAATGAGTCTTTTGTCTTACTTCACCAGACTATTGTAGTAGTTAAATGGGCTTTTAGTCCAGAGGCTTCTCAACAGAAGTATTAAGAAAGTATTTGCTTAGTTGCTGGATTTTATATAAACCAAAGTGGATGAGAATAAAAAAGAAATAAACAGTAATTAAATTACACAGACATTTCTGGGTGAAATAAAACAGTTCTTTACAGTTTCTAGGTAATGGCAAAAGTGGTTCTGGCAAGAAAAGCATAATTAACAGCAGTGTAAAGCTTTGCTTTACATTCTTTGGCAATGGAGTCAACTAAGTTGAAAGCTGTTAAGTAACGTATTTGAGCTTCATATTAATTTGCATTTCACTTGACTGCTTTTTACTATTTTGTAAGCATGAAAAAGAGAGGTTTGGGTTCAACACAAATTAGTCTAAAAAAAGATGCTGTCCAAGCAGCTTTTTCTACTGGGGTTGTCGTGCTGTGAGCAAAAAAGAAAGAAAGAAAAGAAAAAGGAGTGTGGATTCTTCAGAAGCATTTCAGCACCAGATCTGCACTATCAAAAATAGTCTTCGAACATAGTTAGAGTTATCTAGAAATTCAGCAGTTTGCAAACAAGTGCACTAGGGAGTAGTTTTTTCACACTAAAATATTTTTGCTACACATCAGCAGTCCTTGAGGAAAGCCTGCTGGCTCCAAAGGCCTGCAGTTTTCTGTTGAAATAGCAGCGCAATAATATTTAGCTGGTGTTAACAGAGAAGTAGAGATGTTACTGCTCTTTGCATTGACTGAGACATTTGACCAAAAGTGCTTTGACCGCTGAGACTGTTGAGCATGACTCTATTTTAATATTCATTTTTTTCCCTTTACACTCTGCTCTTCTCATTTTCTGGAAGTTCTAATTATATATGCTACTTATTACTCTCATTATAGAAGATGATCATAAAATGTGAAATGAAAGACTACTGATTTCTAGTAATAGCAAGGCATAATGTGTAGATGTGCGCAGATGTGCTTGTCTGTGTGTACATCCAAATATGTATTTACCATTAGTTCTGTTTTGGCTAGCAATTGGCCAAGTTAAAATTAGAAGCAAAGGGTATCTTGATTTAGTGTGTTATCGCCTGGGTGTCTTAACTCTCTAAACTATTAGGACCTGTGTTATTTCGTAGTGATTTTGTTCATATCATGAGAATATTTTAGTTTGCTTTTTGACATGTTAATTTCCTCTCACATGTAAAAAAGTGTTAATAATTGTCAGATATTGAGACAATGAATGGATATTTCTACACTGTAACCTGAAACATCTTAAGGTCATTTGACTTCTGGCCCCTTTATTTTTATATGTTTATCTATATATCTATCTATGTATTTATATTTGTACTTATGTGCACAATAGCACACATGTACAAAATCACTTTTTGTATTTAAGCTTTAATAAGCCAGAGCATAGCAACTCTTTATTGAAGGAATTTTGATATTGGCAGCCATCCGGATAGAAAATACAGTTGTTTATTGCTCATTAGTGCAATGAAATGATATCAGTTTGATTCATTCCCATTTCATGCTGTCTGTGTTTGAAAGCAACTTTTTAACAGACACTATTGAGGTTTTACAGAAGCCCTTCTGTGAAGACCTGTTTCCTTTTTGTCTTAACGAGACATAAATTAATGAAGTGAGGCTGAGTGAGGCGTTCCACTCACCCTAAAAATCTTCCTGTTAGACTCTTGGTTGAAGAGTTGTAGCACAAATTTCATCAACTGCAACATCATACAAGCCACAGTTTTTAGACTTAGGGGCTGAGATACGTTAATAAATGTTTCTGAAGGTGTCAAGTAAAGGACGCTTTCCAGGACTATTTAGGGGAACTGAGAGGCTGTTGCAGTGGGAGTAGCTGCTGTATAGCCTCAGGTTTATCTTGAGACATACAGACAGGGAGATAAAATGCATATTAATCCCTAAGGATAAACAGTTTTTGCTGTTGTACTGGATAAGGATTTGTTTTGTCAGATTCAGTTTAAATATGGGCAAATGGAGAGAAATCAGTGCTGAGTACTCCTAATTGGAAAATGCAAGAGAGAACTGACAGATGGAGTTTGTGATGGGTTAATCCTTATCACCTTGACTAAGAACTACTTGGGAAATGTGGAAAGCAAACTCCTGGTGCTCCTGAGGGGATGCTTCCAGAGATCACTGGCCTATGTGTGACAGCACACTGAATGGCGGGACATGCACTCTCACTGTGGGCATGGTACCAAATGAAAAGCATGGAACCCAGAGAGAGTAAAATCAAATCAAGAAAGGAAGTCTTCAATACAGAACACATTCCACCTCCTCCCATGTTGAGCAAAAAACATCCTTGCTCTTCCACATCGTTTTGCCACTTCATTTCTGCTTTACCATATAAAAGAGCAATGGAGTCACCTTGTCAGGAAACTGAGTCAACACCACTTTCCTTCTGCTAGTTTATTTTCTCAGACATTTCTTCACAGCAATTCAAATAGGAGTAAGCCAGTGTTCACCTCATTTTACATATGTGTCCAATTTCTGTCTCCAAGTCTGCTATGATGAGCTACCTTAATTTGTCAAGTAGATATTTTCACTCTTTTTCTGACTCTGTACTGTCTGATTTGCCACCAGCAACCTCAAGAGTAAAATGGTGAATACTGACATCTCCAAACTTCACCTGGCGTGGTGGCACATGCCTATAATCCCAGCACTTGCGAGGCTGAGGCAGGAGGAACAGTGTGAGTTCGAGACCAGCCTGGGCTACAAAAGTGAGCTCAAGGCTAGCCTGAACTGCATAGCAAGACCTTGCCTCAACAACAACAACAACGAAAATTCTGTCAGAAGACTAGCATGTTCACATACCCAACATCAAAAATAAGAACAGAATGTGTTTTTAGTTAATGGGCAACTCAAAGATTATGAAGACTGTATCTTCTGTTTTTTATCAACCATTCTTATTATCTTGTTTTCCTCAGGCAGTGATTATTATGCTAAAATAAAATTGCTAAGCCCTCCAATGAAGCAAAGCAAAATAGTTTATATAATCAAACCTTTTTCTGGGCCTGCCTCCCACCAGGCATCACCTGTTTTCATTTAATGTTTCCAAAAGGCCTAATAAACATACTTGTCATAAAAAAGGAACAGCATTAGCTTGGAGGATAATACCGGGGGTCACTGATACTTCCAGAAAAAGGCAAGATTTGGAACAGAGACTCATTGAATTCTTTTTTTTTTTTTTTTAATTTTGAACACTCCCTTAACAATTTTGTTTAAAGTGAGATGATCTGAAACTTTTCCATTCAATCCTGATCAGACTACAATAGAATTAAAGCCAAACTGATATGTGGAAAACTGGCTAAACTTCAGTAAATTTTGGAAAGAGCTTTGGAATGATTCCTTGAAAATTCTGCCTTCTTGTTCAATATTATACTTCACAACAAATAGAAGAAAGATTTTATAAAGAAGATTCAAAGATTAAAAAAAAAATACTGAGTTCACATTCTTTGTTCATCCTGAGGTCTTCTCGCACTGTCTATAAGAATTCACCTCAAGCTGAGTTTTCATCTCACATATTTTCCTGTAAATTTTAGAAATTCTGTGTTAGAAATTCTGTCAATGTGACTCCACAGACAGCACCAGTACATCTTGACATTCACTCTCTCTGCCATTCCCTCACAATTGCATTAGGATTAGGCTATAGCACTAATGTAAAGCACATCACTGCTTAGATTGTACATGCAGGACAAGACAGGCATTCATATGAGCTGCACGGAAACACTCATCTTGTGAGGCTGACACAACCGTCTATCCATGGGAGGAAGCCAGTGAAAGGTAGATCTTTTGAGCTCAGTAAACTTAAACAGGCCTATGGCCAGCTCCATATTTGCTGTGAATTTGTGAGACAACCCAAATTAGAGTCAAGTGCCCAACCTGCTTCCAAGTTTCTGATTTATAGATACTATAAAACAATGTTTACTTTTTATTTCAAGTAAGAAAATTCATTGAAAAGCAATAGATATCTAATGAATTTGAGTGAATAACTTTGCCTTGAGAAAGATGTGAAGGAGGGGCTCCCCAAGGGTATTGTAGTACAAGGGAACACCCTTCTAAAATTATGCCAGTCTTTCATGTTCTTCTTCATGAAACCAGGGACTATTTTCCTTCCACAACAAAGGGACTGCACAGATGTAACTAGCTGAATGATCTAGACATGGGAGAGTATTTGGTTAGACCTAGAATAATCACAAGCATCCTAACAAGGTAAAGCTGAAATACAGAACACTAAATATCACAAACAGATCTGACCATGCTCTGTGGCTGGCTCTGAAGATAGAAGAGGGAACCGTTAACCAATGAATGCTACTAGAATTCACACCAGAAAAATGCAGGCTCTTGGCATCTTTATTTTAACCTGTTGCAATCAATAGTAGTATCTCATTGTCATAAAATGTATTGAAATTTGCCATGTATGTATACAGTCTTTTTCAGAAAAATATTATGTTTCGTTTTTACTTTTTTGAATAATAACTATGTATCTGTGGATTTTCACTGAGAAAAAAATACTCTGTGCTACCTACAATGCTGTCATCCAATGTCCTCCTCAAGTACAGCCATGCTATGGCTCTAGCCATGGGTGATGCGATCACGGTTCTGGACCCTGCTTCCTAGCCATCTGGCTGCTCATACCACCCCTCCTCTATCTCTTGCTGTCATCACTGGTCCTCTCCTTATATGCCTGCCCCACCAAGGCTGATGTTCTCAGGGCTCAGTTCCTGAAGAACAGTCTTCGCGGGGTTTCCCAATTCTATATGATGATACTCTTGGAACGAGTAAAATCACTGTTACTTCTTATGGTTTCTAATTCATCCTGCTCAACCAGGAGTTTCTAACTAAATTTTGCAGCAGGAATGTTGCATTGTAAAATGAATGGTACATTATTTGCTGCTTATTTATTTATTTATTTATTTAATGGCCGGCTCAGCCTACCCTGGGGTTAAGGGCTGGCGCAGCATGTGGTGCCAGGGATCAAACCATGGTCTCTGCAGTTGCCTAATCTTGCCTAAGCAGGCACTTTAGGTTACTGAGCCATCTTGCCAGCCCTATTTGTTGCTTTTAAAAAATATTTTTCATCAATTCAGCATTGAAATAAAATATACTATTGTTTACCTTAATTTTTTTATTGTAGAAGAATATAATGGAAAAAGAAGTCAGACATTGAACAGTATTAGATTTTTCAGTTTTTGATGAATATGTACAAATTTGTTAATGATGATTCATGGCTATTTCACTACAAAAAAATCAATAAGGATCAAAATCACTGGGATTTTATTAGTAATTTAGTATACGTTATTATAGTCTTATATCTCATTATTGAGTTATATCTCTGATTCCTCTGTTTAGCACCCACCCTAAGGTATTTTAAGATTGCATATTTACAAAAAAACACACATGCCCTAGCCCTAAAGCATAAACTGACAAAAATCAATCTTCCTTCTGTAATTCCCAGCAGAATGTTGCTTGTGATGTACATCAACAGCAAACGGAATTAAAAGGTAAGTAATATGATTACAATCAAATTAGCTCGTCTAGGCAGACAAACAGGACTTCAGAGCAGTCTGAGGGAGACCAGTTTACATCACATTAAACAGAAATGAGTTTCCAATAAGTGTAGCAAAGAACAAAGTGGGTCAGTGGCACACTCCACCTTTGGGACACAACGTGAGTCAGAGAAACTCGTATTTTGTGACTATTTAAGACGACGACCCGTTAGGGCACTTTATGTAGTGCTTTGGAAAAAAATGATGAGTCTGTGAGATTGATTTGTCACTCAGACTGCACTACTTTCTTTGATTAACAGTATTCATGAAAATCAGGAAGGAAAGGAAGGCGAGGGAGCAGGATTTATGGGATTTCATGCAGTGTAGCAAAGGATAAGGAAGAACATATACAATGCACCTCACAACCAGGCCTTTTCTAACTGAAAGAGACGGACACACATTGGTGAATATATATTAAGTTGAAATGTGCAGTAAATGACAGTGGGTTTTGTTTTAATTAGTATGTATTCAGTATGAGAGAAAAGAGTTCTTAGCTCTATATAGTTTATTTATCAAATACTATTTATTATTTAGCCCAAAGAAGACAAACGAATTAATAAAGTTATACAAGTAGAAATTAATTGTGTAATGTTCATTAGAGCAGGTGTGATAATGTCATCTCAGCTATTTTGTTTTTGGTCTGTAATTATTTCAGCTGTTAAGAAAAGTATAAATAAACAGAATATTAAAATAATTTAGGTGCCTTTGTGAATAGATAATAGAGTAGGTTCCTTCTTGATTGGACAATTCCATGAGTAAAAATGCTCAAATTCAGACAGACCTACAGGAAGTCAGACAGAAAGACAGACAGACAGACGGGAGTGAAGGCCTGACAGTGGAAGGGAGAGTAATGTAACATAAGTCCTCACCATGAGAACTTTTTCCATTTCTTGATGAAATAGCCAGCTTCTCAGATATTTTATGTACTACTGTTCATTCTATCATCCCAAAGTTTTATTATTTTGTTTTTTGTGATATCACTCCAGTGTCTTACTCCACAGCTCAGACTCATAATGATGCTCCTATTTTCAGTCTCTCTAGCATCAAGATTACACACATGTACCATTACTCCTGGACTCAGTCACTGTGTCAGTGTGCCCTGGGTGTGGGGCTGGTGTAGCATGTAGGACCAGGGCTTGATCAAAGCAGTTGCTTAATCCACTGAGCTATCTTGCCAGGCTTATTTGTTTTTGTTTTTGTTTTTGTTTTTTCTGTCTTGCGATTAAAAAAAAATTCTACCTTGTAAGATATATTCAAATAAAATAAATATGTATATTTATGACTCAATCATATATTTAGAATGGCTTGATAAAAACCAAAACTCTATTTTAAAAATATATATAGCTATATATATCTATATACTTATAGATATATATAGCTATATATATTTTCTGATATTTGTATTGTTTGCAGAAGACAAAAAAAGACTATGTTGTGGGCATACATCACTGAGTGAACTTTTTACACCAAGGGCAGCCACACACTTTTCTTTAGGAAAAAAATACTATAACTAAAAAGGGGAATTGTTATTATGTATGACTTTTACAAAATATTTGGAATAGGCTTCCTTGCATCTACATATTAAATAGTACCTAATGACCTTAATTTTAGGAAAGTCCTGTGTATATGTAACTTAAATGTAAAACTGCAACCTGTAACAACTTTAAGCGCTTTCAGAACTTTAAAAATTTTTTCTTCTTTTAGATGGAGTTAAATTTTTAATTGATAAACAAGACTTTAAAAAGTCCTCATCAGCAAAAAGCAGCCTGGCATTTGTCATGTAGAACGGAATTCACGTATGTGTTTTGACCCATATTAGTATCAATCATGGGTGATGTTTTATGTTGTCATGATGTTTCATTTCAAGTAGTTATTTCCAGAAATAAATAGTTGGCTCACTTTTCAGTAAATGTCTTTAGCCAGGAGACTTTCTGGAACTAAATTAATTCAATTTTATATAGAGAGATATTTTATGAAGCAGTTTCAAAGCAAGACAACATTTTTGAGTATATAAGCTTTTAAGAAAAATAAAAAAAAAATATTTCAACATTCATGAATCCTTGAGTACTTTTATGTAGCTTTCAAACTTTACCTTTTTTTTTTTTCAGTGCCACACTTCTCAAAAAATGGTGAATAATTTTTTCTCTGCTTGCTAGAATTAGTAATTTATTTACTGTGTTGTAATGTATGATACATTTGCCTGCCACAGAAGTGTTCAATGACCATTGCTTTTAATCTTTTTGTGTAGCAAAACCCATTTGTTCCCCACAATGAAAAGTGCCCCTTTTTTAGTACTTTAAAAATAATGGGGGCCCGGCAGGATGACTCAGTGGTCTAAAGCACCTGCTTGGGAAAGCTTGGGCGGCTTCATGGACCGCGGTTTGATCCCCTGCACCACATGCTGCCCAGCCCTGCCCTTGGGGTGGGCTGAGCCAGCCATAAAAGTGAGTCAATAAACAAAGGTTCTGAAACAAGAATAAAAATAATAAATAAAATAAAAAATTTAAAAAAATAAAAAATTAAAATAATGTTCATTTGTTTTGAATGATTATACACTGGAAATAAGCTATCAAATATTTTATTTTCCTTAACTTAAAAAAGTCAAAAAATCTTTAGACTATAACACAAACTTATAAGAAAAAATTTGATTGGGAGATAGCTTGCTTTAAACATATAAAGAAAGATAAATTAATTACTTTCTTCTAAAGAATTTCTTGAATAAGCATGAAAGTCTTTTTCCTTTATTTCCTATGCTGTTAAACAGTCAAGGCAAAACTAAGAAATCTAAGGACCTAAGTGGTAAATAAATCCTTAATGGTCAGCTTAAGGAAGATCCTACAAAGAGTTTTATGGAAGCAATTCTGATCTCTACCATAAAGTTCTGGGGTCCAATGTGTACTGTGTCCCACTGCCAATAGCCTCCCTGCTGACACTAGGCCCTGTGAGCAGAGCAGCAAGAACCCTAAGGCCACATGCCTTGGAATGAGCCAACACTGTCCCGCTTCTGTGGTCTCTGTAGCTCCGAGCAACAAAGGGGACAACCAACAGACCTCCCTGATGGAAGCAGAGCAGAGACTGAAGAGGAGAGCTTCACTTCAGGACTGAGGTGTTACTTTACCACTGATACCGTGTGAGAGACATCCTTATAAGATAGGCTTGGCGAAAAGGAGTCTGAATAGGCTAAATAGTATCTCTGAAAGACTTAGAATCAGAACAGGAAGACATGAGGCGTGTATTCTTTTGCAGGAGGCCAGGATTAGAGAGTGAAATTATGAAAGGAGGCTGTTCTGAATGAGAAGAGAGTTAGTCTACTGGTATGCTTTAGCTCTAGTACTGCTTCCTACATCCAGTAGAAACCAGAGGTCTCTTATGCCAGTCTATGATAAAATCATATTAAAAACATGATTAAAGCATATTTTTCTTTGCTCTAGATAAGAAACACTCATGAGTGGCTCCTAAGTTGATATCAGATGCCATTGTTATCGCAGAATTTAAATTTACTGCTATACTCCAATTAACATAGTAATGGCAGACAGGTGATTTTTCTCTCTGTGCTGTTGCATTTTCTGGAGTCACACACAATAAAAGATAGATATACACGTACATGGATCATAGGAAAGCAAGACAACAGCAGAATTCCAAGGTCTCCCAACTCCCCGATGCAGATCAAGGTGGGCACAAATCGAAAAGTTTGGTGGGAGGAAGGTATGTTATACATTATGAGGATCATATGTAGACATTCTGAGATGTCTGGGATCCAGACTCATATCAGCCAGCTATTGATTGACATCTGCTATGCTGTATCTAAGGTTAGTGAGTTTACCACCTCCTAAGATAAAATAATTTGTAATTCCAAGTACCTCATAGGCTTCAATAGCTAGTTACTGTCCACTGGCCTTGCTTTTGACTCAATTAAAATTAGAAGAATTTTAACAGATGGTCACAATATTTTCTTCTAAGGAAGCACTTTTATATCAAAATTTCGTGTTTTTTTTTTTTTTCTTTTCTTTAAATTCTCAAGTCTTAGCTGTAAGCTTTTCTTTACATTGCGTGTACTTTCGGATATAATTAAGGCTATTTGTATTGAACCGTATAAACTACTGGGGAGAGAATTGGACCAAAAATCAGATTTCTGTTCTAGTTCCAGCTTGTTTGCTCAATAGTTTTGCGAGCTGAAGTAAGGGACTTTAAAATCAT
Organism: Myocastor coypus; assembly: GCA_004027025.1. Lineage (NCBI taxonomy): Eukaryota > Metazoa > Chordata > Mammalia > Rodentia > Myocastoridae > Myocastor > Myocastor coypus. Next base: position 64,431 of record PVJA010001961.1, on the reverse strand, counting down.
TGAATTTCAATTTGTTCCTCTATCGTGTTGCCTCCATTATTTTCTCTTGTTGCTGAAACAAAATGCTTGGCACTCAAAGTAAAAGGAGGTCAGGTTTACTTAGTGCACAGTCTGTAAAGATTTCAGACCATAATAAATTGGTTCCAGGGCAAGGTTGCATCACAAAAGACAGCTCATGGAAAGCATAAAACAACAAAATAAACACCTCACCTTAAAAGCATTTTCTTTCTCCTGGTATATTCTATCTTGGATGCTGAGATTAGGATGAGATTAAGTGAATCAATGAGCTGATCCCAATGCTCAATTCAAGCATCACACAATCTAGAGTCAGCCCGTCCACAAAGCCTGCCCCCTAAATGTCTACATGAGGGTTTACCAGGACATCTAGACTCCCTGACCCCTCTCTCAGACTCAGCTGTGGTTTTTTTGTTCAAAAGACATTTAGTTCATCTCCAAGAGTTGCCAAAGTCTGAACAATTTCACCTCCACTGAAAAGTCCAACTCACAAGTCTCCTTAGAGATTTCAGGTAAACTTTTAGCTGTGAGCCCATACAACTGAGGAAAAAAAAAAAAAAAAAAGACAAACAAAACCAAAACCTCTTTTACCCTTCAGTGGCCGAAGATAGACATTTCTATTCTAAAAATTACTAACATAGGATGCAAAGAAAGTAGACCAAAGCAAGTTCAAAATGCAGCAGGGTAAACCTTAAGTCCTGTAGTTCCATGTGCACTACCTGAGGCAATCTGGCAAGATGTGAACTCCAAAATTCTTACATAGCCCTACCACTGCGACCCTTCCAGCTTTGCAGCTCCCATGGCTTCTGTCCTGGTCCCACTCTATTCCCTCCTTGCAGCTTTCCTTAATGATCCTCATTCCTGGCTTATCCAAACTTCTGGGGTCTCTGTTGTACCTTTGGCTTCACAGCTTTATACTCTTAAGGAGCACATCGCAAGGCCTCCTAGGCGTTTTTCTGAAATCTGGGTGAAAGTCTCCTTGACACCACAACTCTTTCATTCTGCATGCACATCGAACCAGTGCCACATGTATGAGGTGCTAATGTCTGATGCCAATTCAAGCAGTACCAAGCTTCCCTCTTTCTTGGCTGTCATAGTCAAGTGTCTAAATTTCTATACACTCTGAAATCAATTCTGAAGAATAAATTCAGTGGGCTACCACCATTCTGGACCACATTTCTCTGGATCTTTCTTTGAAAACCTGTCTTTCTCTTTTGCAATTTTGAGGTTGCAAAGGGTAGAGTGCTACTACTTCTTATGATACCTTTAGGCTATCTTTTCCATTCTCTTCTTCCTTCTCAGAAATCAAAATATCCTCTTCTCTTTTAAGCCCACAACTTAGCTTAAGTTTCATTTCTGGCCAAACTCACAATGTTTAAAATAATTCTGCTGGACTCTTTGTTCATGATTTTTTGCTCAACAATGATTTGGCTAAAAGCCCCCAACAGTAGCTGTGACACCACCTCAATATTTGACTGCTTTGAAATGATTTCTGCCAAATTAACTAGTCCACTACACCTAATTTCAGTCTCAGGCAAAGTCTCCAATATGAGGAAAATGAAGACACACTTTATGCCAGCCATAACACACATAGGATAGAGTCCAGCAGCTAATGCAACCCTTTCCTGAAGAAGCCTGCTGAGCCTGAACTTTAACAGCTTCCTGCTCTTCTGAATTTTGACGAGAATCTTCCCTGCAGTATAGCCCAGTGTGTTACAGCCAGACCTTCAGCTGAGATCTGTGGATGTTTCTAAAGTCGTCCTGTAAGCCATTCTCAAATGTTCCTGAGGGAGGTATAGTCACATGTTTAGGCATTGTCACAGCAATGACTTGACTCCTCTCACAATAAATTTAATTACTTTCATTTTGTTGTTGAGACAAAAATACCTGGTATGCGAAGTTAAAGGGCAGGTGTCTGCTGCTACCAAAGCAGGGTGGCGTTGCAAAGGATAATCATTCCCCATGGCAGGAAACAGAAAAACCAACAACCTGCCTTAACAGAATTTTTCTGCCCCTTTTATATTCTATCTAGGCTGCTGCCATGAGAGTGATGCCAACCCATCAGTGAACTGATCACACACCATTAATCCCAGCCTCACAAACTCTAAATTCAGCCAACTCTGATAACCCTGCCCTTTGTGAGACTCTACTGTAATATATGCAAACGTCTGGTAAAATGTAAATTTTATACTTTAAAATAAAAAAATGTTGCTGTGAAATTAAAACAATAGCCACAAAATCTTAGCCCTGTTTTTACCCTTTTTAATAAGCAAAGATTCTATGGCTTACGGTTTGTGTTATAGCAGCTGCTTTGCCTAGAACTCACCTTGACAGGATAGTATGTAGGCTTGTTCCTTTTTCTTGCACCACCATTGAAATGCGCTATTCTCATGGAAATTGCCCTCCACGGATACCACCTGACGTGTCCTAAGAAATCAACCAAACATTTAAACACTGAAACAGTAGGAGGAATGAGGATGGGAAATTGAAGTGAAAAATACAATTGCTATGCAGTAAACTCAAAGGTTCTTTATTCTTTATGCTTAGTCTTTACTGGTGCTTCTAGGTGATAATCTTCAATTTTTTTTTCTTTTTGTCACTCAATAAAAACTATTAATGATTTTATTCTTCCACGTGCCTGTTGAAGCTATAAATTAAACCATAAGTAAGCAATTTGAATATCACAATGAGATCATAATTTCTACAATCATTAAGACTAATCCAGTTGCTGGATGAGGAACTTTTAGTTTTGTTGTTTTACTGCTTTGCACCATATCAGCAAGTATAGTTTTGCCTTGATTTTTGTACCTCAGTACTGCTAAACTTCAAAAACATATCCACAAATCTAGCCAACCAAGTGAACACAATTCCTCATGAAAGTAAGTTAACAAAATGTTAAAACCCTGAGAAGTGTTTAAAGTTCTTTTAAATAGCGGAAACATTAGTAACAAGTATTTAGGCCTGGGTTCAGAGACCCCCAGGATCTTCAGAGGAGGTCACATTAAGGTCTGTCGCTACTATCGGTGTCCCGCCTACTTTCTTATGTATTTTACACCTGAGTTTTTAAAAAAAATCACAGTTTTTCTTTGACTAAACATTGGTCTTATTTTATTGATGGCTTTGAGAGAATGAAGAAGTAATGCATTTGGGACCTTACTGATAGTTAATTCAGAAAATATTATGGCATGACAGTGAATTATTTTGAGATGATACCTTGTTTGGTTCTATGTAGCTTTGAGTCCATCAGGGCATGATTTTAGCACTTATTATTTTTTAGTGGTTCAATTTTTTTACACAACTCTTCAAAATATCTTCAACATGTTTTTCTAAAAAATGTTTGTCAGAGACAATCATAAATATAAATGCAAATATAAATATAAATTGCTGCTATGAGCTAAGAAACTCTCAGTCAATAAATAGGTGAAGTATGTTCGTGAAGTCACTGAACACATTACAGATTTTTCTTTTTGAAAATACTTTTGGGTATACTTCTTTTGTGCAAAATTAGCTACTTTAGAAAAACATGGGGAAAATAAATTTTTCTCATCCATTACATAAACTTTAATAATTTATGCAAATGTGAATATGAGTAATAAAATACTAGCATTTTAAACATACATGTAAAATATGACTTGTAAATATATTTTTCTATAAGGTATTCCTTACTTTAATAAAATTCTTTTTCTTTTCTTTTTTTTTTTTTTTTTTTTTTTTTTTTTTTTTTTTTTTTTTAATTTTTTTTTTTTTTTTTTTTTTTTTTTTTTTTTTTTTTTGTATTTTTTAGGGAAGGCTTTACAAGGTGTTCAGGTGTCACCTCTAGATAGGACTCATAGTGATCCGCGTATTTACAGCCTCTCAAGAGCTGGTGTTACAGGTGTGTAAAACCATACTGGGTCTCCATTGCAGTCTCATTGTTTCCTGGGGGGTGAGGCCAGCATGGCAGGTCTGGGGATTCAACTCCTGGCACTTGTACCTGCTTGAAGGCAAATTTAAGAAAATTCTTATTGTAATCCATTAAAACTGGAAATGACTTTCATGTGGTGCAAGGCAAAGATTCATGTGTTTTCTTAATTTGAAATATGCTATAATTATGTCTCCTGTTCTCATATGTCCACCTCATCCCAAGGTGACTTTGTAATAACACCTTTCATTAGGAAATAGCACTTCTTCCTGTGGCCTTAGTAAAGTAATAAATGTCTGTAAATTTGGTGATTTAAAAGAACCACAGAGCCAACCAGACAGCTCAGTGGATTACAGTGCCTGCTTGGGCAGACACAGGGAATGAGGTTTGATCCCATTTTCCACATGTCCTGCTGGCTCTGCCTCTGGGGGCACACTGAGACAGAGATTGAGACTGGGCAGTATGTCTATAATCCAGCACTTGGGAGGCTGAAAACAGAAGGATCACTGTGAGTCCAACCTGTGTAGATCCTGTAGACCCTGTCCTAAATACAAAAAAAAAAAAAAGAAAACAAGAAAATGAAATTTTTTTTCTATCAAATTATTTCAAATACTTTTCTCTTACTGATGAGAGGAAAATACCCAACACCCAGAATTAAGAAAGTAAAGGTTTATTTAGCTCCCATTTTGTGGAAGTTTCATTCCATAGTCACCTGGCTCCAACACAGGGTGGAATGGCAGGGACCAGCCATTCCTTGGTCTGTGGTGGTGGAAAACTGCAAAAAAGTCACTGGCAAAGCAGTGGCTATGGCAGCCATCCAGCCTCTTTCTCTCTCTTACATTGTACTCAGGCCATCTGCTCCAGGGCAGGCGCAGCACTCGAACGCATAACCCCAGTATTGGATCATGAATTAGTCACAAACTGTAGAAGCCTGGCCCAGTGACTGCATGAGACTTTAGAAGGACAACTAGACACAAACCATAACACAGAATTTTATAAAGCAGAAGTCTGAAATGAAGGTGCCTGCATTGCCTGGGTATCGGCAGCATATTTTATCACAAGATGTACCAATATCTGTGCTCTGACTTGTATCTAGATATCCTTCAACTGCCCATATTCATAATTTTCCATGATAATCTGATTAAGAAGGTTTCAAAGCTAAATGTTAACATATAAGTTAATTTATTTTTGTGATTTTAGTTTTGTAATGTACTCTAAATAATAATATAAAATGCCAGCTTTCTGTAGCTATGTAACTCTTCTAATTACAAACTCTAAACACGAGAAACCCAACACTAAGTATTTCTGGTGGTCACAATAGCCTGGCATGGCCAGGCAAGTCTGCTGTTTTTACGTGGAATCCTCCATGTGGGCTCAAGTGCTTGCAAATGTCTCTGCTCACGTAGCTTCCGATTTGCTCCGGTTCTCAGGTGTTAATTCTGGAGGCCCCAACTGGATCCACTTGCTTCTCTGTAAATCTTCTTAGTCTCCATTAGGCAATAAAAGGCATCAGTCGGGGCACTCTCAAGTCATATTTCCAAGAGCTGTAGGATTAACCTCTTTTAATCACAGGGATCAGAAGCTATAAAGCATCACTGCCGCTGACCTGAAATGATTATATGTCCTCGATAATGAACTGTACCTGTTTAATAAAAGCTTGTACTCTGCTCTTCAGTGAGCTGCTGTTTCCATACAGTCACCACCCAGACAAGTATAAAGTTCACTGTAAAGTTAATTTCATCCTTTTTATTTTATTTTTACTGGACTAGGGATTGAACTCAGGTCCTTGTGTTTGCCAGGCAACTGCTTATTCTACTGAGCTATCTCCCCAGTCCCAGTTTGATCCCTTTTAGAAACTGAAGCATTACTATTTCTATCCCCCTTGGCTGGAAATTCCTCTGAATTTTCCCAAATCATTTGAACGAGTTTATTTTGCACACTTGTTTTGGCAAATTTTCTTTTCTTATTGTTTTGCCTGTGATCTTAGGTGAAAATATAACTTGAGAATATTATAACAAACATGAAGGAAATAGATGATATAATAAAGCAGGTCTTTACAATATATGTGTAGTACCAGTACCACACACTCACCCACTGAGCCACTGGTGCTCCAATACTTACATAAGCATGATATATTCCACTAGTTATGAACCAAAAGTTTATTATTATTATTATTTTGTCTTTTTGAGACAGGGTCTTACTATGCCATTCAGGCTGGCCTGGAGCTCACTTTTGTAGCCCAGCCTGGTCTCGAACTCACCCCGATCCTCCTGCCTCACCCTCCCGAGTGCTGGGATTACAGGTGTGCACCACCACGTCCGACTTCCAAAAGTTTAATTATTAGATTGTTTTGAGTTGGCCTGAAGACAATGTGTGTGGACATGGGGGTGCATATCAGTGTAGCCATGTATGAAATAACAGCTCTGGTTTATAAAACGTTAAACTCAGAATACAACAGAACAAACCCTCCAGTGGTTTTATTCCAGTTTTCAAAAGTATTTCATCAGTGCTGGGTATAGCCCATAGCATGCACTATGGAAACGACTGAGTAATGCAATGGATTTTGGTTCAGTTAAGACAAAGGTAATAGGATCCCTAAAATCATGAGATTCTCTGAGGCTCAAATTATCTGGTATACTAATGCCTGCCTACATAAATATCAGTCTATTCGCAAAAGAAGGAAAAGAAAAATGATTAGCTAAACAAGAAACATGCATTCTATAGTTTTGTTTGTCTGCTTGTAACATATAAATAAATAAGTAGTTTTTCCAGAGATGCTTGAGTAGAACTACCGTTCACTGAAGATTATCTGGCCTTGCTTATTCCCAGGATTGCATCTGAAGGCTTGTTTTCAGCACACTCTAATTTGAGGAACATATTTTAGAAGATGAGCCAGTTCCAGTCTTCATAATTACAGACTGGCAACTGGTTTTAGAGGCCAGCACAAATATAGGAGTAACCCAATCTGAGAGGTGGATAAAAAGCAGTACACTGAACAATAACAATAGCAACAGCGAAAATAGCAGTAGAACACCATCTTCTTCCATAGCTAAATCTGGTAATTAAGCCCCAGTGAAGGTTATCCTGTCTTTTAAGATTCATATAAAGTTGGCTTAATTATCCTACTGCTGTTCTGAGGACTATCTCATGATCTTTCTGCACTGCTCTGCATTCCTGGAACCTCTCATTCTTTTAAGACTAATCCTAAAGTGAATTGCAGCAAGTCTTTTATACTGGTGTTCTATTGCTGTTGTAAAAAAATCACCAACACAGTAATTTAAGAAAAAAATATCATTTTATAGTTCTGAGGGTAGCTTTCCTCACAAGACTAAAATGAACCAGTGCATGCATATGCATAATTTCTTAGAGGCTCTGAGGAATGGTTGCCTTGGATTTTCAGTCTTCTAGACGCCTCCTACTTCCTTGGCTCCTGGCTTGCTTCCTCAAATTTCAGAGCCAGTAAAAGTGGGTTGAGAACTTTACCCATTGCACCACTTAGATTTTCTTTTCAACCCTCTTTTATACTTGAAAGGAACATTTTAAGTAATGTAGCCTAGTAATACTTAACTACTCCTTGTTTGTTGTATTTAGACTTCGTTTGTTACATTAGCAATTTATGATTTACTAAAGATCAACCATTGTAAAGGGCTAGAGTCTGGCTCTTGGTGATATAAAAACACATGGCTAAGTTAGGTTTCATTTTATTAGGTAGAAACTCAGAGGACCTCAGACTGATGGTTTTCTCCTTATGGAATTGAACACCACAAAATATGTTTTCCTCTGTTCCCATGTTGCCTCACTGGAGTCATATCTGGTAAGAAATTGGTCATAGAAACCGCAATAGATATCATTCAACTATGAGGTTGGATAATCTTTTGAGGACATTGGAAGAGGCACAAGGAGAAGAAAAAGGGGCGCTTGCCGATGCCCCTGTAAGCAGTGGGTAAAGACTGGATTGCTTTTCCTACATTGTTAACTTATTGCATCAAAATTCATCAAGATAAGCCCTCCTGAGAGAGCAAGAATGGGAACAAATGAGGCTCTTACTGTTGGCAGAGTAGTGATCTGAAGCAGTCAAGGAGTGTTGACCACCTGAGAACTGTGTACAGGGTTTTCATACTTTTGCAAGTAACCAGTGGAAACCACATTACTTCATTTTGAAATTTTACAAAATTGTCACATGGTGTTCATTTCACAGAGTTTTCTTAGTATGGTTAAATTTTAGCTTACCTACAAAACCTTTTTACCTTAATTTGTGAGTTTTATGGTTGACTAAGAGGAAAGAGAGTAAAGAGTGAAGTGATCTAAAATCTAAGTGATTCCTAAAATGGTGTTAAAAAGAAATCGGAGTCTCTTTCACTCAATAAAATTGACTTTCTTATTAACTGCGAAAACAAATGTCTGTACTGTTCACTCTGGGTTTTTTTAGGAATTGAGACGATTGTTAAGTAAAGATGCTGGAAACATTTACTTAAAATGAGTAATTACTATGAAGACATCAGTGTGCGTTGTATTAATTATTGTGGCTGTCCTACTAACCTGTTTTGAAACTGTCTCATTCTCATTAAAATTAATAAAATAAAAAAATGACATGACCAAAAAGTCTTAGAATGTAAAAAAGCCACGTATGATAATACACACCTCTAATAACAGCATGCTGGAGGCTAGGGTAGGATAATAGACATGAGTTTGAGACCAGTTTACAATTCATAGTCAGTTGAAGACTAGCCTGAATTATTGTCTCAAAAAATATTAAAACATAGAAACTCTATAAAGAGGTTAGCCTCCTTGTGGTACCTGTAATGGCTTAAACAGCACTAATTTATTTCTTGCATTCTAAAGATCAAGAGATGGGGGGCGGGGCAGCCCAAGATCAAAGTGCTGGTGGAAGACAGCCCTGGATCACAGAAGACAGCTTTTCTTTCAAGCCTTCACGTGGAATTTCCTTGATGTGTACATTTAGAGAAAGAACAAAAGACTTCTGCTGCCGTCTTTGAATTATCAAGATCTTCTCGGATGAGCACTAACACCTCTTGTCATTTAATCTTGATTACTTCTGAGGAGGTTCATTCACTACAGGCACACTGATGGCCATGAACGTCATGGAATGCTGCTATCTATTCAATATCAAGTAAAGAATAATAAATGCTATATGATGTAACCAATAAATAAATGCATGGTATATTAAAAGTAGTAAAATAGACTTAACATAGTGAATAGTTCTTTTTAGGCTTATTTTTTGGCATGATATCATAAGATAAATGAATTTTGTCTTAAATGAGGTACAAGATATTAAGTGTTGTATATAACAGATTTTTGCAGAGCAGCTTATAGGTTATAACATCTAATATATAATCTACTACATACATTAAACATATATGTTAAGTATCCCAAATAAAAACATTCTCATTTTAATCATTAATTTTATGTATCTTACTATTAAAAATAGTGCAAGAATAAAAGTTACCTTGTATGTACCTTATTCATATTCCCAAATAGTTTTTTATGTTGAATTCCTAGAAGTAAATGAGGATGAATTTTGAAACACCAAATATCCTTCAGGGAAGAAAACAGTGATAATGGTATTGGAGATCAGCAGCTTTCTGTTTCCATATCCAATGCTGAGAGTTTTTCTTCATTTTAACCTCTAATTTAAATATCATAAAATAGTAACTCATCTTTTGTTAACATTAACCTGAGTACCTGTTATGGTTTATGTCTAGTTGTCCCCCCAAAGCCTCATGGAGTCACTGGGCGGGGACTTCTAGAGTTTGAGACTTGATCCATGATCCCTGGGATTATAGGTTTTAGTACTGATGGGATTATGGGTGGAAGTACTTCTGGGATTATGGGTGTAGCCTAGGGTGGGAGCTAAGGCGGACAGCCTGAATGTAGTATAAAGAGAGACAGAGAGACAGACTGGCTCTCGAGCTGTTGCTGCTGCTCTGCTGCCGTGTTGGTTGGCTACCTCTGCCGCCATTTTGTTGCTGTTCCGTCGCCATGAACTGGATGCTCTCTGCTCTGTTCCATTCAGCCTTGGGACAGCCGAATATGGACTGAAACCTCCACGAACTGTGAGCTAAATAAACCTTTCCTTCCTTCATTTTGAGTGTTGGGTATTTGTCCCAGCAATGAGCAAAAAGTAACTAAGACAGTACCTAACATTCAATTCAATTTCACAGTAAAGGATGCTACTTTTATCTCCATTAAAAATATTTCATGATTGTTTAGACTGTGAAGTGACAGGAGACTTTCCTTGTTTTTAGGGTTTGTTTTGCATTTTGTTTGCAGAGCTGCGAATCCACTCCAGGGTGCTGCCCAGCTCTGCCTACCCTGGAGCTCCACCTCCAGCTTCTGCAGCAGGTTTTCTGAGATGATTAAAAGTTATCTGCCACCCTACTGTTATGGGGAAGCTTTACTTAGGAACCAGTAGGCCTGGTGTCTGTAAACACTATCTTAAACAAAGGCCTAAGTAATTGTTTGCATAAGATTTTCTGGCAAACAATGCAACCCTGAAAATAAAAGTATCACCTGAAGGAAGAGCTTGACTGTCTTCTATATTCTACCAGGAACATCATTAATCACCCCACACCTTGTGGAAATAGCATATTATCTGAGGGTTAAAAAGCAATCCATTACTTAAAACACTTTATTGCCTACAATCTGCCAGCAAATTGTCAAATTTATAAATCTACAATATAAAAATCTGTAAGTCAGTGAGTTTTAGCCACTACAGTTTTACCATGTGAAATCTACACATCTAAAAGAATAATTAAAACTACTAGGAATTTGCCAAGACATAGATTAAAATTATTTTCAGATTTTTGTTGTTAAATTTTTATGTATGTATCAACACATACATGAATATATACATATTTTATGCAGTATATATTAGTCTTCCCTCACATTTTCTGTTATTGTTATACAAAGAAAAACTCCTCACTTCATGAATAAATGTATGAAATTTACTTTTAAGAATTTCACAGATTTTTATTGAAAATTGAATTTGTTTTAAAAGAAAGTAAAAGTTAAAAAAGCTACTGCTTATTTTTGAGTCAATACTGTTAGGAGATCATGCAATTCATCCTTTCTTTAACGCCATTGCCACTGGATTTACTAACAACAGGTACAACATTCTCGGGTAGTGAGGCAATAGATGTGTAAAACTTGTAAGAAATAAACCATGATTGTAAAAGACAAAATTGCAGGACTCATTAAAGGCTATCAGACCTTTGATTAAGGTGAGCAGTGTGGGGAACCTCTGAAATCTCATGCATATTGAGACAATTTATTAATTCGGGGAGAATTCAAATATCAAAAAATCATTCTTTGCTGTTTTAAAGATAGTATATTTTGTTTATGTAAATTATCTTGAGTGACTCTTTTACCTATTTATATATATATATGCATTAAATATTAAGGTGCATGTTCCAAGTGTTATACTATATACTAATGAGAACATTGTCCGAATATATTTTTCTAATTATTTTGTACAGCAATTCTTTATGGACAAAATTCCTTAAAATGAACATGAAAGTATTACTTCTCTCTCTCTCTCTCTCTCTCTCTCTCTCTCTCTCTCTCTCTCTCTCTCTCTCTCTCTCTCTCTGTATTTTTAGAGAAGAGTCTACGGGGTCTTCAGGGTATCACTACTAGATTGGATTTGTAGTGATCCTCCAAGTTCAGCCTTCCAAGAGCTGGAATTACAGGCATGTGACACCACGCCCAGTCTCTACTTCTCTCTTGTCAGCATTGTTTACCTGTTATTCTATTTGCTAGTTTAATTTAAAATATAGTTAATAAATACAGCTTGTTAATTTTACCCTTAGGGCTCTCTTTCATTTCATTATTATAAAAATATTTGATATGCTTAAGATGAAAACACGCACATTTCAGTTGTCTTTTATACTTGTTCCTACCAATTTTTACCAATTATTATAAATTATATATATATATACAGTAGAAAATATTATTTGTTTTGCCAGCTGAAACAAGTCTGCCTTGCAGTAAGGACTTACTTAAAAATACTATGGCAAAAGGATGAAGAGGTCTGTGGTGACCTGGTGTGGCTCTCCTGAGGTCTCTAAGTCAGAAAGGGGTCTTCTGTGTCAGGAGGGGCATTCAGGACTGGAAGGAATGGGGTGGGAGCTGTATCAATGTCACAGGCCTGTGGAGTGGGTTGGGGAAAGACTAGGTAATGAGAGCCTCAGTCATGATTTTGAATATCTTGTCGGATTAGTTCATTATTTGGAAGCCACCTTGTAAAAGTTCGGTACTGCAGAAAGTATACTGGTCATGTCAGTGGTAAATATTAGGCACAATAAATGCCTCTAGGAAAGAAATAGTTTTTTGTTTGTTTGTTTGTTTGTTTTCAGGACTGGGGTTCGAACTCATGACCTTACACTTGCCAGGCAGGCACTTGTGCCACGGAGCTATTTCCCCAGCTCCTCAAAACTAAAAACATGGAGAGGAATTAGTGCCCTCATTGCTTTCTGGTTTTGTTTTCATTAATCTGGTGTTTCTCTTGCTCATCTTTAACTTGAACTCTTAGGAAAGTAAAATCTTAGCAGCATGTAGTTGTTTCAACAAGGAATATTATCACATATACAGGGCGATAGATCATTTATTCTGCCAACACTCCACACTGAAGAATCTTCACTTCTTTCGCTGTTTCCCACTACTTGTAGCTGAGTGTTATTTTGATGTCAACAAGCTTCTTTTCCTAAATATTTGGGAAGCACTCATTAGGTTTTAGATTATATTTTTGAAGAGAAAAAGCTAAGTCCTATTTTTGCAACTGCCATTTGATCTAAGTTTTTCTCTCATCTAAGCACCTCTTACAATGAGTGTTTAAAGAGTTTAAGTCCTCAGAAAAGCCTACGTGGTGATTAGTACACCTTTCTTTTTTTTTTTTTGCCTTATCATAAGTTCCTTCAATCAGTTAATTATGCCTTCTAAATGAATATGTGTGATTATCTCTTCCCTTTCATTAAAAAGATCATAAAACATATTTCTCTTCCACTATTTGTTCAAAGAACAATAATAATTAACACTGCACTTTATATTTTTGTTATTTTCTATATTCTAACATTCTGATCATATAAAATTCATAGTCTTTTGTTGTGGTGGTATGATTTGGAAAAGATACCATAAAAGTTTTGTGACAAATCTGTTCAACTTAGAATGAAGTTATGCTTTGAGGTTTTCTAGAGAGGAAACTATTAATACTAAGCTGAATTGCTTTTTATCTCAATAATAATAAAATGGAAATTCTATTAACCAAACAAAAGAAACCACTTTCATAGCCTGTTCACATCCTAAATGCGATGAGAAGTCAGTTACAAAGCAGTTTATATATACATAAATTTTTTTTAAGTGAACCATTATAAGCAAGGTACTTCACACCACAGAGGAATAAACACTGACCTACTACGGAGATACACCTTTAAATAACTGAGAACTGGTGAACTTGCATGCTCAGAGGTTGCGAAGTACTAAGACAGTCTGCTCTGTTTTATTTTCTTTTAAATATTGCTGTGACTCACTAAATATACTTGAAGCATCAGCACTTCGTGGGAAACTTGGAATTTAGCCTCAATGAAATTGTTTCTATTGTCTGCAGCCTTCTAAGAAATTTTAATTGTGCAAATGTCTGCAGACCTGAGCTCACCTTGCATTTTTCTTGAGGGCGAAGGGAGAGGGATGCTGCTTTCAGCCTTCCGCTGCATCACAGGAGGAATTCCAGCAGTTTTGTCTGCCATCTGAATGAGTCTTGTAAGCTTATCGGGTTCCCTGGAGCTGATGAGGAATCTACTCACAGGCTCTCTTCTGCTTCATAACATTTTCTAGGTGAATTCATATTAAGCACTGCCCAGGGGAATCACTTAACCCTCAAAGAAAGGAATGGGGCTTCTAAATAGATTAGATGCACAGGAGGGCTTGCTAGGAAACTTAAACAAAAAGAAAGTTCAAGCATAGACTCATCATCCATTTTTTTTTTTTTATTTTTTTTTTTTGTCTTTTTGAGACAGAGTCTCACTATGCAGTTGAGGCTGGCCTTGAGCTCACTTTTGTAGCTCAGGCTGGTCTCGAACTCGCACCAATCCTCCTGCCTCAGCCTCCTGAGGGCTGGGATTACAGGCGTGTGCCACCACGCCCGGCTAGCATCCATTCTTCTACAGTGCAAATTCACAGATATGGTCAGCTGGGTGTTTTAAAGTATGAGACAGACCTACTAGGTGGTCAGGACATCAGACTGATCCATTTGAGAAAGTGTTATTTAAAGGTAATTAGAAAATAACAAGAAATACCAGATGATAGGATCACATTATTATACTTGAGAATAATCATCATTTTACAGGTGTCGCTGTATGTTATGACATAAAAAGATGTGTTCTTTCAGATTAGTGATCACCAGAAATGTGACAATTGCTGCTTTGTAAGTCATGGTGCAGAAAGCTCAAGGTCAGGGCCGGGGAGATAGTTTTGCAGTCTAAGTGTCTACCTGCCAAGCACATGGACCTTGGTTCAATTCTGGGTATCACATGTTGTGCTGAGCCCACTTTGAGCCAGAAACTGAAATAGGGTGTGGTGGGGAATACCTGTAATCACAGTACTGTGGAGGCTGATAGAGCAGGATCACTATGGGTCCGAGCTGTGTAGCGAGATCCTGTATCAAATCAATCAATCAATCTTGAAAAAAAAAAAAAAAAAAAAAAAAAGAAGAGAAGAGAAAACTCAAGGTCAGACTGGAACAAGAAAATGATTATGGTCTTGTTTTTCTTTATCCCCTAAGTGTTAAATCCTTAGACAGCTAAAACCAGAAGAATTTATATTTATATTCTTTCCATCTTCCCTACATCCTGTTTGTTATGCCATTTGTATTTCTGCTAAAGTGTTCTTTATTTCCTGAACTTTGTTCCCTAAAGCCAACATCGAACTTTCAACTTTATTCTATATTTCCCATCAATTTTGATCTCCCTTTGGACAAAGTGTTTAACATCATGGGAGATTTTGAGGAGATATGATAGAAAATTTCCTTTGCTCCTGTGTTAGGTCTTTTGCATGTTATTGTATAATAGCATTTTTACATTGATGATTTTTTATACACTCTTCCTTTTCATGGTTATTTATCCATGAATATAATGAACACCATCCAACCAATGGATTAAAACTCTAACTGCATTTCCTTTGGCTCCTTCACTACTTATTTGAGTGATTCTAGGTTGTGAATAAAAGATTCAAAACTGAACATTTAGTGGAGGTAGGTCAGTGTTAGTACCTTGCACAGCTGCAGCAGAACGAGGAGTAGTACTGTGCCAAAGTAATTCTTGAGAAAGAAAAGGGGTACATTCATTTCATATTGCTATGAGTATATTTGCCACTGTAAATTTATTAAACAGAAATATAGAAAACATTGGAAGGTAGAAATCATATTCTTCCTAATATTGCTTTTGTCAAGAATAATTTTGGGGGGCTGGGAAGATAGCTCAGTAGAGTAAGTACTTGCTTGGCAAGTGCAAGGGCCTGAGTTCAAACCCTGGTTTAAAAAATTTGTTTATGGATGACCTGTATGCAAATTTTATATGTCTTTGTCACTGCTTGCAGAGAAGAATTACATAATGCTACAGCTTTACTCTTTTTCTGAAAATAATCATCACTTACCTTTAATAGGTGTGTACTTTAAGCAAGATGTATTATACTGTCGAAAGTGTACCATTTGCAAGACATTTGGCTATCTATAGTTTAATGAAAAGAGCTTTTGATTTTATTTCTAAGAATTTGAAATCCATTAGGGCTCTGAGCGGGAGTAACAACAGTTAAATTGAATGCAAATTGCACCAAGCACTCTGCTAAGTATTTTATGTACAAGCAACAAAAATCTCCAGCTACCTTCAATATCTTTTTCTGTTCTTTGTACTGGTCATATTCCCCCAAATTTTCTGCACTTGGGTACAAGTGGTGATGGAGTCCCCTTTACAAAATATAAGTGAAAGTTATCCTTGTAAATCTTGCTTATAAATTCTAGCAAGGTTGCGCTAGCAAGATGGCTCAGCAGTCTAAAGCGCTTGCTTAGGCAAGCTTAAGCAATCACAGGATTGTGGTTGGATTCCACGCACCACATTCTGAGCCAGCCCCACCCCCAAGGCAGGCTCAGCCGGCTATAATAATTTAAAAAAAAAAAGAAATCTGGCATGGTTTAGTTTTTCTTTGCTCTCTCTTTCTCTTTTCTTTCTTTCTTTCCTTCTTTCTTTTGTGGTACTGGAAATTTAACTCAGGATCCTGCCTGGCAGGTCAATTATCATCATCATCATTATTATTATTATTATTATTATTATTATTATTATTTTAAAGTTGAGAAGAGTTGTTTGGGTTTTTTTTTTGGGGGGGTACTGGCTCAGGCTGTCTTAAGCATAGGTGTGGGGATCGAACTGCTGTCCTCTGTGCCTGACTGTGATTGCCTATGCAGGTACCAAAACCACTTGAGCTAACCCAAAAGCCCCTACTTATTTTCCTTTCTTCCCCTCTCTCCTTTTCATTTACTGCCTCAGCTCTATGAGGCCACGCCTTCTGACAACCATGTGATGCAGAGGCTATCACAAGACTCATCTCTAAGAACTTGAACCTAACAGGAAATAACATGAAGGCCCGGAGAGGTAGGCTTTACTGTTGCATTGCCAACATAGTCTCACACACCTACTGTGTATCCCCGTCTCATTTCGATCTCAGGAAAATATTGAGAATTAAGTATTTTTATTTTGGCTTTCTAAGGAAGAACTGATTCATGTAAAGTAAATTCACACAGGCACGGAAAGCTGTATTTCAAGTCCAATTGGCTGACTCCAAACTCTTGTGTCCTAAACTAGCTCATTTTAAAGGAAGCTCTTTGGATCTAGTTTATTGATGAGATAAACTTACGGAAATATAAACATGAAATAACTTCTTTCTTACCCCAGTGAATGTTGATATGCAGAAGTATCTGCCGAATCTTTACTTCCTAACAGAAGCAAGAAGTCTGTCCATCTGTCTAGTCACAATCCTGTGTCTTTTCAAATACTGACAGTTGTTAAGATGGATTCTTTAAATCTTTAAGCTTGTATTATTTCCACTTAGAAATTCAATTTATTCAATTCAAAATGACACCATAGTTCCTTATGCAGCTCTTAACCCTGTGACAGGTTGGGATGTGCTTTGTCTGACACAGTCTGATTGTGTTTCAGGAGACAGACGGTGCGGGCAGAACCCACGTCTGCCATGAGGCTCTGCGACTGGGAATTCAGTATGTCTGGGGCTCATTTCTGCCCCCTTTTTTTTAGTGTGTTAATATTCATGATTCGAGCTGTTTTCCTCACCCACACTTCCTCTATTTTTCTGTCTTTCTTCTTCCTTCTTTCTTTCCTCCCCTCTTTCCTTTCTTCTTTCTTTGATGGGACTATATCATCAATCAATGACTATTGCTAGAACAAAATCCCACAGACTGAGTGGTAACACTATGTCTCTGATGTGTACTTTGGAAGGTACTCCTCTATGTCTCATTAACTAGTATTAGCTGGAATAACATTGTTTCTTTTCACTGGAAGAATACAAATATGCCAGCAGTCCTCCAAGCTTTGTTATTTTCTTGCGTCCTTGGTCTATGGCTTTGTAGAGAGAGAAGCTCATCTCCTCTTTAGACAAAGAATGGAAGAAAGTGAACCCTCCCTAGGAAAGCAGCCCACCTTCTTCCAAGGTGACTATCTCAAACATGCTTATGACTGAAATCAAAATTAATGACGAATTTGTGGAAAGTGTGTGGATTCCCATCGGCTACCTGCAACACTGTGCTTCATACTGATCTGTGACGCTCAGCAGTGAATTTCACATGGACAGACCCAACTGCAACCCAAAACACCTACTCCAGTTGTATTTGATGGAGTGCTTGAGTTAGACTCCCAAAACTAGACAGCGAACTGACTGGGCTTAGACTTCATCTTCCACGTCTTGATGTAGTAGTTTTTTGAAAACATAGTGATGACCTTTATTGGTTTTAATAGAAGGAAATAGTAAATGGCAATATGTAGATACATACATATTTATGTTTATCAATGAATAGGTGCATATTTTTCTAGAAAGCTTTTTTGTATTGAAGAAACAGAAGTACTCGACATTGAGGTCACTCTATGAAGGTGAGAAAAAAAATCCTGCCCATAGCTGGGTAGGCAGAGGAAGCAAGCTTTTGGGTAAGTCCAAAGGAAGTGAAGCGTTGCTGCGGCTTAGATGCTGTCCTTAGTTCCAGAGTTTGTGTGGTGAGTTCATCGTCCTATGCTGATGCTTAGTATGAATTTCAGTATAGCAATAACCGCATGTTTAACGTTTACTTCTGAGGACAATTGCAGGGAATGTACTCTTTCCCAGAGTCTCAGTGGTCTCTGAAATCACAAGTTGGGATTAAGGCTGCTGCCATGAAGAAGACTCAGTGGAGCCGCTTTTACTGCTGCTCAGAATCATGGCTCCCACACGCCTGAATTTTCGATTCACAAAAGACAGCTTCCATTTAGCCTTTGAGAAACACGATTCCAATTCACAGCGTCTATAGTGCAGCAATAAGCAGAGCACAGTGGACGGCTTAGAAGAAACATTTGAATTTATTCCTCTCATAATAGAGAATTTGAAATCAAAGATGGTATTTTAATTTTTTAAGTGTGTAAATATGTCAGAAATAAAGGAATAGCTTGTAATCTATAATCTCTGAAAGATTAGATCATAGTGTACCAGACTGGTCTCTTTCTTTCTTTCTTTCTTTCTTTCTTTCTTTCTTTCTTTCTTTCTTTCTTTCTTTCTTTCTTTCCTTCTTTCTTTCTTTCCTTTTGGTTAGACAGTGTCTTACTATGTAGCTCAGCTGGGATTGAACTCGTAAGGATCTTTCTGCCTCAGCCTCGCATGTGGCATGAGGCACCACACCAGGCTCCTCTGTTTTGACACAGCAAGAATAAGCTAAATACCATTGTACTTCAAGGTTTTTATATGTTTATTTTGCAAACATTGCTTTATAAAACATTTGCTCATCTAGGGCTTGGGCATCATTCAACCTTGTGATCTCGCTTTTGCATGTACTTCTCCTCAAACTACCTTATAGAGAGCTAAACACCTTTAATAGATTTTAAAACTATTCAGGTTTCAATGAGCTTTCTATTTTCTTAACATTGCTACTTGATCATATTAAATGTGAAGACATCACATGAACAGTAAATAACTAAACCATTTTTGTAGAGAAGTTTATGGAAGTTACTTCTCAGAAATCAGACTAAATAAATGTGAGTTTGTAGCAAAGCCAACAGTTTTTCTTCTGTACTTTGGTATTTCTTCTACACTTTTGTATTTTGGTATTTAAAAATCACCTTGAGGAGGGAAAAACCACAGGAAAAAGATAAGGGAGACACCTTCACCATATCACAGATTGATGATGATCGTAGTCAATGAGTGAAAAGAAACAAAGCCAGTACAGTATCCTCAGTTGAAACCATTTGCTTAACTCTAAATAATGTTATTACTATTTAAGGGAGCCTTAAAAAGATATCTTTAAGCTGGGCATGGTGCTGCACTTGGACGGCTGAGGCAGGAGGATTGGTGCAAGTTCGAGCCCAGCCTGAGTAACAAAAGTGAGTTCAAGGCCAGCCTGAACTGCATACTGACACCCTGTCTCAAAAAGACAAAAAAAAATTATTTAAGTGATGTTGTCATAAATTGTATGTATACATAAAGTCACATTAATTTTTCACTAAAAGTGTATGCACGTGTGCGCACACGAGTGCACATGCGAGGGCACGCGCACACACACCCACACCCACACACACACACACACACACACACACACACACACACAGAGATGTGTCCAGAAATTCACCCCAAAAGTACGTGTAGCCATGGGGAAGGCTTCTAGTGTTTATGGGTAGCTCATGGTCCCATGCTGGGATTATGAGTGTGAATGCTGCATGAACCCTGGAGCAGGTGCCTTGCGTACAATACAAGGGAGAGAAAGGGGCTTGGTCTTTGCTGCTGCTCTTGCTGCTTTTGCTATCTTCTATGGACACAAACTGTTGTTTTTCACCATGTTCCAGTTTCTCTTGGAGCCAACCAAGTACAGACTGAAAGCTCGATGAACTGTGAGCTAAATAAACCTTTCCTTCCTTAATTCTCCATGTCAGGTACTTTGTGCTAGGAATGTGAGAAAAATAACCAAATATCTCTTTAGTCACCTGAAGCAAAAAAATGCCTATACAATGAATCATGATAAAGAAAAGATATTATGTGTACCACACATTCAGAACTGTTTTCGTAAGTTTGCGTGCTAAATGTCACTCAGTCATTTTCCACTGCTTGGAATGAAAATCTACAACTGGGAAATACAAAGCACCAGGCCTATGTGAGCCCTTCTGCTTCATAGTCACTATTACTCACCTCAGTCTTTTCATTCTCTTTAATTTTTCATTTCCTGAATGCACTGCTTTCTATCTCAGAGCCTTTCGTTGTTTTTCACCGATGTCCCTTCCTCTGCCATCAAACCTTCCCTCTTCTTCCATGCTTCATGTCCTCAATTTCTCCTCCACAGCCTGTAGTTTCATCTACAGTTTCATTGTGATCTCTGCATTTCACCTAAAATTTAAATTTCTGCTTCTTAAAACTTCTTACTTTTGCTCTGAATGTTTCATCGCCTACAATACATGTTGACATATAATACAACTCCCTTAGCGATACCTATGACTAAGGAAGGAAATTCAGAGTGCAAGACATCTCTTTTGGTATTTAGTTTTTCACCTGAGTCAACCACATGTATGTTATTTTAATGGTAAGTCGGACACAGCTTCCAGTTCTGAGGGTCCCGGCAGGTGACACAGCCGCGCAGTCTTTAGATGATAGCAGCACTGACATGGTGGCTGGGTACAGTAATACTCTTGGACAGATTCTCAAGGAATGCATAATAAATCTGTCTTCTGGGATTTCATCCGTCCTCTTATTGTGTCATGTTGTCTTATATTTTGACGCTATACAAATCTGGTCACAATACTGTCAGAATAAAGGGAAATGTAAGCTAAAATATTTGAGACCCTGGTTCACAGAAAAAAAAAAATGTAGTTACTTCAGAAGTGAGGGTGTGATAGACATTCAGAGTGGTAAGGCTGAAAATCTCAGCCTCTAAATTTTGTGGAGATTGGGGAAAGAGTAGATCAAAGAAGTAAAAAACAAAATGAAACAATAAAACAACAGGAAGTGGTACTATAATTAGTCGGAAGGGTGAATTTTATGGCATTTTTACCTTTTATACTTGTTGTATATCTTTATTCATCACTCTGATTTGTATGTGTATAAAATGCAAATATATTGTAATATGCATGGAAACTCTGCCTGGTCTTGTGTCCTTTTACCTGTTAGTTTTTTGAGATTCTTATTATTTGTATAATGAATAAACCCATAAGTGGGATTCAACTGACAATGAACAAAGTTTGAGGTAGTTGGGCCAGGAAAGCAGGAAAGCATGCCGGACCAGGGATCGAATCCTGGTCCTTGCATTTCCCGAAGCAGGCACTTTGTCCACTAAGCTATCTCATCAGCCCAATTTGACATAGTTTTGTATTTTTATTTTGTTGGTGTAACATGAATAAATGTGTAGCAAAGTCATAACACATTATTGAAATATTTACACTAAATACATGGATACATTAAATTTAAAAGAAATCATCAAAAATAATGTGATATGTTTGTAAGGTTACAAGTGGACTGCAGTCAGTATATTTTGCTATGAAGACAACAATTAATGATGTTGGTGAACATCTTCATATATATTTGTACCCATATAATATTGGGCAAAATATTCCAGGTTGATTGCGAGCCCTTTTAAGAATATGGAACGCATTTCATCCTCATGGCTTTCCTTCCCCATCATAATGTGAGGCCTTGAGGGATCTAGCCTCCTGAGGGAAGATTTTTGAAATATCTTCATTGAAACGCAAGAATGCAAACAAAGTGAAAGTAACACAGTAGTAACTCACTGTAAATATGTAAACCAAAAGGAGGAAGTGGAATAAGACATGAATAGAAAGTAGAAAGGGAAAGAGCGAGAATAACAGAACGGAGATGTTTGTGTACATACAGCCATGGCCACAAAAATTTAAAAAATTATCTCCTAGAAACATATCCAAATAATAACTGGAAAACGAAATGATTAAGAGTACCTGAAGCAAGTTGAGTTTATGACGGGAACACATTATCTTTTGCTTAGAAAGGCACCTCTAGCTGGAACAGAATATTTATTGCTCGAGGCATGGCTAAGGAACCAGACAGCTTGAAAGGCCTGGGGGGAGGGGTGGCGATAAGAGGCACCTCTGACCTCTGCGAAAATGAAGGAATCTTGACTGACAAATATTTCTGCAGCAACCATCATGCTTCAGTTTCCCTTGTCAGGGCCTTCATTCAGTAAATTGCTTTCTAACCAATTTCTCTGACTGTACTCTACCTCTTTGCACATCATGGCTAGACTGAGCTTTTACAAATGCAAATCTAATTTTGCCATGTTCCAGCTCAGAAGGATTTAATGACTTCCCAGAACTCCGAGTAATATAAAATTTCCAAGCATAGAAGGACACACACAACTCTCTACGGCTCAGCCACTACCGATGCCTGCCATATCTTCAGATTGTCGCACCACCTGCACGTAAAGCAGGCCCTTCTGTTCTCTGAAAGCACTTTTAAGGCTCCTGGCATGTATCTCCTCTCCCTGACAAATTCTCCGTGTGGATCACTATACTTTTACTTCATATTTATCCTGTAAAATCTAATTCACGAGGAGGTACTGTAGTGGAGGCTTCCCAACCTCAGTTCTTAGTCTCCAAATCTACAAAACCCAATCATGTACAAGCAGGCAGCATAACGGGAAAACAGAACGAACCTTCAAGAATGGCAGCCTGCTATTTGATCTTGGATTTTGTTTCTGTTGAACTGATGAAAGCCTTGCAAGCTTGGGGTGGATAAATTTCAAATTTCTCTGTAAAATGAGATTATAGTGATACATGCAGTTTTCTGAAGTTTGTGAGAACAACATGTATGCAGGCTTAGTATGTTCCCAGTTATTCATATAAGTTATGTGTTTAGTTGAGACGATGCAGTTTCTTTCTAATCATATTTTCCTTTGAAGAAGCAAATTGGCACCCAGGGACGCTAGTCCTCTTTTCTTCATAATAACAGTGATGGCAATAGTGCACACACACCTGTGGTCCTTATTCCTCTTAGGTCATATTAGGGCATATTACATTGATTAGGATAATTAGGTTTCCTTACATAGCATATCTTTCATTTTTATTTTTAGAGTACCTTTTTTTTTTTTTTTTTCCACCAGCAATTAAACTCAGGACTTTGCGCTTAGCAGGTAGACACCAGTGATGCTTAGCTATCTCACTGGCTTATTTTTATCTTTGTATGAGAACTAAAGAAAAAAAATGTCAAGCAATACATTGCATATCTTTATTCCTCTCTTTTCCACTTTCCCTCTGACTCCCAAGAAGAGGGATAGGGGAATAGGGGAACCCGAGGAGGGGGAGAGGTAAAAGGAGGGACAGGAAGAGAGATTTAAAAAGTTGTAAAAGGTGCATGAAACCACTCCTCGAGATAAGCATGAACTTCATGAATTGAGAACATCTACTCCTAAAATAATAACAAAAAAATAATACAAAAAGACATTTATAGATCACTCAGTAACTTCTGGACATTATGATAAGTGTCTTGTTTATAATGTCTCTTACAACCCATAACACCCGAGAGACTATGTTCCATTACTATTTCCGTCATGTGATGGCAGAGGAAAGTCAGTCACAGAGACGTCAAGTGATTTTCTAAAATCACAAATCCTGTGCCCTGCCTCTGCTCCCAGTCTGTCATCAGCCAGCTACGGTTCTGTACCGTTAGTCTGCTCCCTCATTTGCAAAAGGGAAGAAATAAAACATCAAGGCAATGGAGCCCAAAATAATGACTGATATATGCACTAGTGCTTAGCACACATGAGGAGCCGAATGATAAAGCATGCTGGTTTCTTCATATTTAGAAGTCCCTTTGTGGCCATTTTTACATCTCGTGCAGTATGGGTAGACAGTTTCAAATTAGCTTATGACTTAATACCTAGTGAAGACTCGCAAACATATTATTAGTAGCTTCAAGCAAGAGCACATTACCCTTCCCAGGCTTTCCATGTCTGTAGTAGACCTTGCCTGTCTCTTACAGGAATGGGTTACTGTTTTCCAGAATGCAACCTAGAACCTAACACCCCAACTCGAGTCCCACCTCATCAGTACTTCTGCTTTTTGGGTTTCAATTCCTTGCAATCAATGAGAATGTACACTATAATAAGAAATACTGACAGATACAGGGACTGTATCAACATAACTTTTTATAGTACATATAATGATTCCTTTTTAATATTTATTATTTTTAATCTTTTACTGTGTCAAATCCACAAATATGCCATTATCATCGGTAGGTAGGAATGAGTAGAAATCATCTGCTATATAGGATACAAGGCTGCACATTTCAAAATTCGACTAGAGTGTTGTATCCCTTAAGGGAAGAATTAAATGTTGTATCTTAATTCTGGACATTACCTTTCTAGGAATACTCCATATTCTCTTATAACTGATGTTACAAATTAGTCACTTAGAGCTGCAGTTCTTTCAAACACTCTGGGTAGAATTTAGTGTGCTTGGTTTTTTACCTAAGGATTTTCTGAGTACATATCACTTATGGTTGAAGTGTCTTGCTTCTGGATGATTTATTGTTGTTGTTGTTATTATTATTATTATTATTATTATTATTATTATTATTATTTGTCCAGCCCTGGATTTATTATTATGACAATGGTATTTGTAGGGTCTTTTTACAATTTAATACAGGGTCTACAGGGTCTCACTACACAAATTGGAGTTTTTGGCCTGTCAAGCACTGGGCTTACTGGCACATGATGCCAGTCTCAGTAGCCATCTCAGTGCACCCCGGAGGTGGGGGTGGGGTGGCACAGCGTGCCAGAGATCCAAGCCTCATCCCTATGCCTTGCTAGGTAGGTGTTGTAATCCGCTGAGCTTTTCAGCAGGCCAACAATGGTATTTGTGGAAGGTCCACGTGTATAACTGTGTTGTCAATACACTGCTTAGCATAGTCGCTGGCACATGGCAACTGTGCGGTGAATGGCAGTTTCTCTTCAAGTCTGCCCAGTGTCAGTGAGCGTGTGAACTGATAGGAGTAATCCCATAATTAGTCTTACCTGTAGAGTTTAATTTTATTTTTTAACTACAATGCTTATAGTTCTGATTATTATATAATAATAATATAATTATTTTCAGGAGTGTAAACGATTGTAAGTAAACAGAGTGAATGAAAGATATTATTTTGCAAATTTTACAATTAATATTACTCCTAACATGCTCACATGAAATCATAGGACTAGGTTCTACTTGATTTAAAAGTGGAATTGACTAAGAATACTAAGTACTGACTTCGATGAATGCTGGTTCCAGAATTAGAGCTCATTTTAATGCTGTGGTACATTTACAATCTTCAAATGCCTCTAAGAATGAGTTTTTTTCTTTAAAACTATCAAATCTATGAAAGCAAAACTTAAGCTTCAAAGGGACTTACCTCCCTTTCAATCACCATTCAAAGCCTTTTATGTGTAGTAAAAACTACCTTGTTAGTGAAGGTAGAGTGATTTTTAAATACACTATTATATAACACACCACTAAATGATTTAGAGAGAAAAATAAAAGTTGATTGAAATAGGAGCAATGATCTGATTTGATATTTATGAACTAATAAAAGAAATTCACATTACAAATGACATTTAAAAACCATCTCTAAATGTGTTTTTGAGCAATTTTATTTGAGAATGAGAAATCCCTACAGTAGGAAAGGCATTAAAATGCTGTTTACCATTGTATGGTAATCCTGCAGCCTGCTTAACCTGGGCTTCAGCTGCTGGAGATGAGGTCCCGTGGCTGCACGGTAATAATGAGTGGCTTTATTTATGCACCTACCATTTTCTTTAAAGTCAAGCAATAGCTGTGGATCAAATACCATATTCATAATCCCTGTCACACATCTTACTCCTTGGACATTAGGATAAACAGATATAATTTCCCCAACGCTACTGTCAGTAATGCACAACTTCCAGTAACGATAAGTGTTTCCGCTCGTGATGCTTGGTAACAGAATTGGTCTCTGGCACCATCTTTTCCCACCACTCTGCTGTAAGGCCATGACCCTTTAAACAAACACCTAATTATGCTAGGTACTGTGTAGTGTGAGTTAAGTTGGACTCAATATCATAGTTTGAAACTGAACCATAGAAAAATAAAAAGAGATAATATGATCTGTACAGCAAGAGAAAGAATACCCTGAACCACATACACATACTGATAAAAGGAAGGATAGCTTACTTTCTTTATAAAAACCTTTACACATTTCTATGTTTATTATAAATGCTGACAGAAAGACAAGAAGAGTCAATGGTAATGTTTTTATTCATTTGAACTTACAGAAGAAAAAATAAGGGAATTAAAAACATGTTAGTTTGTTGCTCAATAGCAAATAAAATCTACATAATAGTAACTCTGAGAAATCTGTTGGAAATTTACTTTTCATGAATACTCAAGCTGAAGAGGAAAAATGTTGGTTTACTTTGAGACAAAATTTAACTTTCTTCTGCAAGCAGGCGCAGGGGCTGGGGTTTGATCCTCCAAACCCAGGTCACACTGAGACAACAATTGAGACTGGGCGTGGTGGCACACCCCTGAAATCCCAGCTCTTGGGAAGCTACAAACAGGTGGATCACTAAGAGTCTGATCTAGTATTGAGACCCTGAACACCCTGTAGACCCTTCACTAAAAATACAAAAAAAAAAAAAAAATTAACTCTCTTAATATCTCTCCTACATACCATAGAAAAAATAATTACTTAATATTTGATCCTACAGAAAAAAGTAGTGTACATTTTGCAAGAATTTTGACTTAGCTCAAATGACATTGGAAACAAGTATTTAGGACTAACTTTCTAATTGTTGGAGCCAGCCAGATTAGATCAGTGGACTAAAGGGCACAGGGAATGGGGTTCGAGCCCCAGCAAGCTGTGCTGGTCCCACCCCCAGAGCATGTTGATCAGGTGATTGAGAGTGGGCGTGGTGGTGCTCGCTGGTCATCCCAGTGCTTGGGAGGCTGAAAACAGGCGGATCACTACAAATCCAATCTGTATAGTGAGACCCTGGAAAAAAGAAAAAGATTTAATTTTGCAATTGTTCCTCTTCCTCCTCTTTTCCTCCAGCTTTTCTTTTCTCTCTCTTCTTGTTTCTCCTAAATAAACTTTTATTTCCAAGAGGTTCAAATTAGTGTATTTAAGGACTTTTAAAGATTTGAAATTAACCAAAGGAAAATATTATGCATTCAGAGAAATGTACGTTTTAAAAAGGTATTTATCCAATTCACTAACATGTAAATAAAGTTTATGTTTCCCTCATAAGTTGAGAGCTTTCCCTAGTTTTGAAGTTAATAACTAATGCATGTCTTTGAACTGCAGCTAAAGGCATCTACAAAATTTTGAGGCCATGATCCGGTTGGAAGCATCTGCAGTGCCCAATAATCTTTCCCATCACTTGTTTATTGGCACACAGACAGTGCTTGACTTATGATGACTCTATGACAGAGTTTTTGAATTGAAGCAAAGTGAATGCAATGTGCATTCAGTGGAAACCTTACTGTGAATCTTGATCTCTGCGCAGTCTAGGGGCATTCAGTGTCACCTCTCATGGCATGCTGGACTCTAGTAACCATTCACAGTTCCTAGTTAGCCACATAATGAGAAGAGGAAACAAAATTCTGTTTCACAGTGTTAAGCTATCACATGTAATAGGCTAAATGTATTGTATGAACTGGATGTTTGTAATATTTTAAACTTGTGATGGGTTTATGAGGGTACAACTCTACTATAAATCGGTGTAGTATAGTTATTGGCCTTAGCCAAGCTTGTCTACCATCCTGATTTTAATTGTCTCTTGTGAAGCTGTTAACTTGGTTTGCAAATTTTTATTACTCATTTTCAAAACTAGTACAAGAAAAGTCATGGAGAATTTCTTTTTTTTTTTTTTTTCTTTTGGCACACATACATAAGACTGTGTAGTCAGGTGGCAGGATATACATTGAAGATTAGAACGTATTTTCTTCTGTTAAAGTAGCTAGAATCTTCAAAGATACAGATCAATGGTTAATGTGCATGACTTGTTAACCAATAAATATTAGGGCAACTTTTAATGATAGGCTAGTAGATGCAGGTGGTAATAAGATAAGAAATGAAAGGGTGTGGATAACAGACACTGTGGAGTTGGAGTAAATACTTTACAAAATTAATAAACTGTTGTCAAGATAATAATTTTGTCTCTTTGGAAATGTCACAGTTTTGATGTTCGAGATGTTGGTTTCAAAGTTCCAAGGAGGCACTGGGATAGATGTGCATGGCTAGCTTGTAAAATTGAGCTCAAAAGTTTGAGGTACAGATTCTTCTACCTCCTGAATCTTGGCTACACAAAACATCCGCATCCTAATCCATGCACATGTGATTGCATTCATATCCGTGATAGAAAATGTGTCTCTGTATATGTGGCCAGTCTTCCCTTCACACAGGAAGATTTTTCTCATACTAATTGTACGGGTCCAATATAATTAGAAAGATCCATATAAGGGGGTGCTGAAAAGCTCAAAATCAATGAGAAAATATATTGGTGTGACGGGTCACCACGCAGAGAAAACACCATCGTGCTCCCTTCCACAGTGGAGGAGGAAAACTGAACCAAGTCAACTTCTAGAAGCTGGAAAAAGCAGGAAAATGAAGTCACTTTGCAGACCTTAGAGGGAGAACGCTACTATGGATGGTTTGGTTTGGGCCTGGAGAAACCTACTTCAATGTCCTAAACTCTGGAGTAATATGACAATAAATTTGATTTGTTATAGTCTCGATTTGCCTTTACAGCAATGGAAACCAAATAAAGGTTTGAGCATCTGGGAATGAATGGAACTGAAATGCATAACTATACATGTGGACATGGCTGGAAACTGGGAAGCAGATGGTGGAGGGATTTTGAGGGGCACAGGAGGAAAACTGCACTTTGTACAGATTTGAGTAAAAATGTGACACTAAAGACATGAGATCTAATGGTTCATAAATGATAAGGATGAACAGGAAAATGTATAAAACCTTAAAGAGCACCTAAACTGTCATAAATAGGTTATTGGCATAAATATGTGTGGAGACATATAGTTAGTGAAGCTTCGAGGCAGCTTAGGAATGCATAGCTGGAAGCACGTGCAGGTAGTTTACCTTATGTGTTGGCTTAATAGCCTTGGAATAGATTGAGTTGCCAGGAGAAATACTGTAGACTTGTAACATTTTGGGTGAGGAAGGATAGGGCAGTGGCAGGGAAGAAACAGACAGCTGAAAAACAAGGAATGGAAGTGTGCCCTTTAGAGGAAATCAACAGATTGCAGAACTCAAGCGACTGAAGGGGTTTCAGCAGCATCAAATACTACAAGGAGTTTGAGAAGTGGAAAAAGCTATTGCATTTCACAATCTTGTCACCCTTATCTTCTGCAGGAGAATCATTTCCCTGTGGTATGACGTGAAGGAAATACTGCAGTTTTAAAAATTGGTGAACGAAGTGATGTAGCAATTACAGCCCAGAGAAGCTCATCAATACATTTGATGATAAGAAAGTTGGTTGCTCGAGGACGACACGTTTCCAAGGAGCGACTTCAATGTTCTTTAGGTTATGGACACTCCACACACCGTGCAAGGCATGAAATGGGCCAATAAAAGCAACCGAGTCACCCTGCAAAACAGAAGGGGATGGCATTACCAAGGACAAAATGGAAGAGTTGCCTTCCATCTTCGAAGCAAGGACGTTATTTTTCAGATACGTGAGCAGAATGGACAGAAAGAGGAAGAGCCACCAGGATGCCCTGAGCTGGAGAGGAGGGCTGGAGCTCTTGTACAGCTCTGAGAGAAACTCAGGTTACATGACATGAGTAAGAACTTTAAGAAAGGGCATAAGGAGTTCTGAGAGGTTGATGTCTTAGTTACTTTTTACTGGAAGTTTCAGTCCATATTTAGCTGGCCCAAGGCTGAGTGGAACAGGGCACAAAGCATCCAGTTCATGGCGGCGGAACAGCAACAATCACGACAGAGGCAATCCATCCACCAGGGCAGCAGACAGTAACAGCACTAGTCTGCCTCTCTGTCTCTCTTTATATTACGTTCAGGCTGTCCACCTCAGCCTATCCACCTTAGGTTACACCCATAATCCCAGAAGTACTCAGACCATAATCCCATCAGTACTAAAACACATAATTCCAGTGGCTCATGAATCAAGTCTCAATCTATAGAAGTCCCTACTCCATGACTGCATGAGGCTTTGAAGGGACAACTAGACATAAACCATAACAGATGGACACCCCCTAAAGGTGTGCGGGTCCTGTGAGAGAGACACTGGGAAAATAAAAAGTCATAGGAAATGAGTAGCCATGATTACAGAGCAGATACACTTTGGTTAAACACTGACATCACAATAATGATTTATTTGATGAAATTAACTTAGAAAAATGAGAGGTTAATTTTGACTGACAATTTTGCAGGTTTCAAGCTTTGATCGGCAGCCCCATTGCTCTTGGTCTGTGTTAAGGCAGCATTCATAGAACTGTGGTAGACCAAAGCCACTCACATCTCAGCTAGGAAAGCAAGGTAGGGGAGGCGTTTTCAGGGCTCTACAGCCAGCCCCCTGTAAAAGCCACACTCTCTGAGAGCACTGCCTCATCCTATGTCCTGGTTTGGGCTTGTGCAAGGGGAACAACAGTAGAGAACATATAGTTTATAAGATTATTTGTAATTATTTTTGCCATTTATTTATTTGGCATAGGGTCATGCTATGTAGATTGGGCTCATAGTGACCCTCCTTTCTCAGCCTCCCCAGTGCAGGGATTATAGGCATGTACCACTGCTCCAGGTTTCAGGGCTGGCATGGCATACCCAGAGTTCCAGGGCCCACATGGCATGTGGTATCAGGAACCGAACTCGGAGCCTTGAGGTTTCCAGGCAGGTGCTCAGATTGCTGAGTGGTTGCCCCAGCCTAAGATTCCGTTAGTCACAAAAAATCTTACATGGAGAGAATGCAGGAAATAGGTCGACTCACTAAGATCAAAGAATCCAGCAGAGGGCCTGGATCCCATGATAATGTCCTACGCGAGTCCAGCTGAAGATGTAGAGCTCATAACAGTGCCAGCTCCTTACAAGTCTAACTTGAGTCCTAGGGCACCAAGCAACTATGTCTTATGCAGGCCCGTTTCACAGTTGTGTGCTGGAAAGACCCAAAGTTCCGTAGGGGAAGCTAGAAAGTGCATGCCAGGGGGATAAAGGATCTGTGTTAGCTGGCTGAGGGATCTGCCCCGGAGTTGGGAAACAATCAATGCTCAAGGTAAGCACCATAGCTCCCCCATAAGTACCCCAGCCACTCTCAACAACAGTGAGTTCCTGTGCTCCTCCCAGGATGAGGAAAACCGAGTTCCCATCAGGAAAGCCAAGGCAATAAGCTTCTCCAGAACACTGAGAAGTGCACCATCTTCTCTTGTGAAGCCAGAAATGGTGCTTAAATTGAGGACCAGCTCTCGGTGAAAATGAACCTCAGCCATCCTCTGCCGACAGCTAGGCCCTCTGAGGAGAACAGCTGGGTTTATCAGGAAAGCCAGCGTGACAAAGTCATGACATGACAACATCTCTGTACAACCTCTCTTCTCTAATTCTATCTCTTGAGCTACTGGCAGTAATCCTCAGTTGGGCCTTCTGTGCCCAGCACCATTCTGGTCCAGCTCAGCTGGGTACTGCAAGTTGGCCACCGGTTATCAATGTACTTCATCCAGTCATCACGTGCTCCCCATAGTACCTTTCTGGGAATCAAGGCTTTCATGCATGAGCCTTCAGGGACATTGACAATCCACACTAGCAGCGACTGATGCCATTACTAGAACCTCTGCAATAGTCTAGAGATGTCAGGTGCCTGAGAAAAACGTAATGAGGATAGGAAGTAAGGATTTATCAGGGGTGCTTATTAGCAAATAGCTGAGGGATTGTGACCTGTACTGAGAGCGTTCTTTAACACAAGGGCTTTCCTTGTGTATAACTGAGAGGCAGAGTGAAGAGTAGGACTGGCCTCCCATGAAATGGCTGTAAACTTTGATTCTTACATTCTCACATTTCCTAGGAGGTAACAATCTGCTCTGTGACTGCGATGCTTGTCAAAATTCCATAGCACCACTAATTCATTAGGATATGCTAATTCATTAGGAATAAGGTGAAGTCAGGTTGCTATGTTGAAACGAACACCCCAGGTGATCCTGGCACCAGTGCTCTGAGTAACTCTGTGATCATGTGTTGAGAAATGCTGGCCCAGGAGAAGAGAGACTGAGGTAAGAGGCTGCAGGTCACAGTGATAATGAACACATTGGGCTGTAATTAAAGAGCAGCTCTACAAAGGGCAACAGTAAGAAAGGCTGATTTCAAAGTATGAGCACTGGATCCGGAGCTCTTTTAAAAAGTTTATTATATCTTAGAGAGGAGCAAAAAGCTTTCTTCTGCCCACCCTTGTGTTTTACTTTCTACAGTCCAAGGGGGACCTATTTTGTAGAATTGCAGGACAGTAAATTAACTACTTTTATTAGTAGCTCCCACTACATTGCCCTGGACATTTAAACACAAAGGTATACTCTAATCCTTCAGTTTTTTTTTTTTTTTTTTCCATTCTTGTGGCTGAAAAAGTAAGAGAATCAGGGCCTAAAATAAGATTCGCAAATGAGACCTTCATGTAGAAAGGAGAACTATCCCAGTTAATAACAAAACTGTACTTGTATTTTCTATTTCTCATTGCCCTATCTCTGTTGTTTTCCCTCCAAGACACTTCAGGGAAAAAAAGAGAGCGAGAGCGAGAGCGAGAGAGAGAGAGAAAGAGAAAGAGAGAGAGAGAGAGAGAGAGAGAGAGAGCAAGAGAGAGAGAGAGAGGGAGAGAGGGAGAGAGCAAGAGAGAGGGAGAGAGCACGAGAGAATTGTGAACTTGTAGTTTTCTTGATCTTCTAATAACATTTCATTTATTAGAGTCTGAAACTTTACCAGATCTCACTGTCAGAGGTCAAAGACTTAATTCAAATATGACAGTGCCTTTCCTCTCATTATTATTTTTATTCTTTTCTCAGCAAATAGTACATTAGAAGAAATAAAAGGAGAGAAGTGATTAATTATGTGGACAAATGTGTAATCTTTGATACACGGCCCAGGAGTGGGGTAGGATGGTTGGACTGTGGATGTATCATGCACCTACAAGAAGATTTCAGGAGCCGTCTTAGGCGAATCTCGGGGCTGACCAATTGTGTAGCTCAATAATCTCCCTAGGCTTCAGGATAGTGACTTCATTCTCTACATGATTATAAAATTGCTCTACCTACAGTTTCCACTTTTGTGGATTATAATTTGGATTCATGAAACATTTTCCCAAATATATTTGATCATGAAACCACTTTCTTCATAGGTGACCACGTTCAATGCAAAAAAGGCAGTGGTCCGTTTCTTCTACCTTTTGTTTTCTAAAATATCTTCCTCCATTGGCCTCAATTTTATGAGGATAAAATAAGTTAACAAACTGATATACCGAAAAAGTCAGAGCAGTGTCAAGCATGCAGTAAGCACTTACTAATCGTGGTAGTACTAGTTGCAGTTCTTAGTGCTCCCTGGTCATTACCACCCAAACGTTTGGCTTAGAGTATGGTCAGTCATGCAATTTCTCTTTTGAAAATACAACTTTGTCAGATGCAATTTACATATTCTAATACAAACTCCTATTTGGGGCCAAAATTTCATTCCCCCTAAGAAAATGTCATTAGACTAATGCAGAAAAGTACAGTGAGAACATTAAGTCCAGTCACCAACATCTGATTTTAAAATATTTTTATAAACATTTTTAAAAAGTTTAAGCATTAATTATTAGTCAGTTGGAAGTATTTCAGTGTGATGCTTCCGTCCAAGAGTAATTACTGTGTTTGCTCATGCAACGCCCTTCCCATCCTCTCTTTTCCTCTGCTTGTCCCTTTCTCCTTTTCTGGCCATCCCTGTTCTACTCCCAGGCAACTATTTTTATTTTTCCACGTAGAAGAGAAAACATGGGGCACCTCTCCCTTTCTGTGTCTGGCTGATTTTCTTGATGCAATTGTCTCCAGCTCCATCTATTACCCTGAAAATGACATAATTTCTTCCTTGTCTATGGCAGCCAAGTAGGCATTGCGCATGCGCACCTTGTTGTCTTTATTTGGCCTGATGCACATAGAGGCAGATGAAATAATGCGGCTGCTGTGAGCAACTCTGCAGTTACACTGGACTCAATTCCTTCACATAGATAGTGGAGTGGCTGGCAGGATCCAAGGGGGGCTTAAGTTTTAGTTTTTAAATATACCTAGAAATATGTCTATTTCTTCCCAAATTTTTCTTCTGTTTTTTTAAATTTTATTTTTAAATAATACAAAATCATGATAGAAGAAAAAAAAAAAAACAGCATTAGAAACAATACAAAATTTCACTAAATAAAGTAATGGGAATTCTCATGTTTAAGTGTGGTACCTGAGCAACTAATTTGAAGATAAGAACATGTAATATAGTGAACATTGTTGAGTTCCCATTTTTCAACTTACAAGATTTTAATATTGTCCTTAGTCATCTGTGGATTTCATTAATATATGCTGTAATAGTCTCTAATTCTATCAATTTGAATACATTTATTATCTTTCCTTTGGATTTTTGTTCTAAAGTTGTATTATTCATGTTTTCTCAGTTCATTATTTCGATCCCTTAGTCATTTGTACTGTTCTTTTTGACTGTATATGTTTTTTTCTATTTGTTCTGCACTTGGTTTGTTTTTTTGTTTGCTTGTTTTTTTTAACCAATCATTAAATATATTTATTCACACATTTCATAAAAATGTTACTGTTGAGAGTGAAATCATTACAATGGCAGAAGTAATTCTTCACAATCAAATGACTGAGAACAGGGCAACACAACTGCCGAGCACCAATGTACACACCCCCATTCGCCATCACAGGCGGACACAAGGACCCTTTCACGCATCTGTGAGGTCCTGGGGAGCGCAGGCCTCCTCATGGTAGGTCTGCTGTACTGTGCCGTGCACGGACAGGGCTCCAACACTGGACAGCAATTAGTCCTGGACACAAAACTGAACGTGCAATGAAGTCAAGGAGGGACTTACATCAGTCTCTGGTTTAGACTCCTTTTTCAACACACTAGGGTAGCTAGCAGAGAAAAAGCCCAATTCGACCATTGAAACTCCGAAATAGAGGATTTAAAACTTGATCCCTATCTTCCCAAGAGATCTCAACATAAGCACAAGCAAACCTGTTGAGGCCAAGCTAGTACCACCTGGGAGTTACCATATTCTGCCTTTATTTTAGCTCTGGACAGAGGAAAGTATTGCTAGAGCAATGAGGGGGTAGCATATGCGACATCCACGCTCTCTCAGCATCTGGCCACACGCTGTCCTGCAGCGTGGAGCACTCCAGTGGCTGCCCAGCTACACTACTCTGCTGTTAGCCTTGTGGCAAAAACAAGACAACCCAGAGTACGGAAGAAAATACCTGACCCAATACTTTCCAGAACAGTGACTCAGGAAAAATCTCACTCAACTCCTTTTGGAAACATTTAGAGAATTAAATTAAATTCGAAATGTGACGTTCTGGTGAGCAATCCCACTGGCCTGTCACCATCGTTGATCCAGAAGCCGCTGTTTGGTTGGGTGCAGTCTAATGTTCCTGGCAGACAGCTCAGAGTGGAGAACAGGGACCATTGCCAAGCAGTGCAGGAACACCCCTGGCTGGTTCGAGAGGAACTTTGGTTTGTTCTTACAGCCATGCCCAGTCTCAATTGCCCTCTCAGCGCGCCCTGGGGGTGGGGCTGACACATCAGGCTCCGGGAAGAAACCCCAGGTCCCTGTGCCTGCTTGCCAGCACGTTAAGCCACTGAGCTTGTGGGCAGATCTTCCTCTCCTGTCTCAGCCTGCCGAGTGCGAGCATTACAGGTCAGCATCACCACACCCAGTGTCAGGGACAGCAAGGTGTGCCTGTCATTCCAAGGCCAGTATGGCATGCAGTACCAAGGATTCAGCTGTGGTCCTTGAACTTGCCAGGCAGAGACTTACACTGCTGAGCTATCTCATCACCCCTGGCTCAGAGTTTATAGAGGATTCAGTCCATCATCATCTCATTCTAGGCAGAGCAATATGCGGAGGAGAAATATTGATCAACATGGCAATCAGGAGGCGACAAACATTTCTCAGTTTCCCTTTTTGTTCCATCCAGGCTATCAACTTGCTGGTTGCTGCCACCCAAGGTTAACCTTTCTGTATGTCCACCATCCCGAGCTATGCGAAAGCAATCAATGGGCTAAGCGAGTGCCACACCATGATGGGGTTACCTCCCTAAAGCGCCATGTAATTCTGGGATTGCATAAAGCTTTATGGAAAGGTCTAGATTAAAAGAAAAACAGAATTAGATATTTTAAATTTATCCTTGGATATGTTCAATGATCTTCCAAAAGTGTTCATTTGAGCGCCATGAATTTATATAATTTCTGTCATTTACCTTACTAGAGATTTCAAGTTCAAGTTTGTGTTCGGGTAAAATGCAACATGTTATTTCATATTTTGGTATTTAGCAATTTCTATTTTGGAAAATGCTCCAGAATGGATGAACATCATGCTTACTAGGCAGCTCTTGGAGGGCACGCGCTGTCGATATCTGTTTTGCACATCTGATCTATAGTAGAGTTACACACTGATGATTCTTTTCTGGTGTTTTATCGGAATTACCTATTCACACTTAAGAGGTGTAGTGAAGTCACCAGGTGCCATACTAGGGCCTATCTCTGTATGTAGAGATGTTAAAAACTTAGTGGGCTAGTAGTGCATATATACATTTATGTTTATGGATTTTTATGTAATTTATAGATTTTTTTTTCCTTTATCACTGTTATTGACCTCTTTTATCACTCAGGATTGATTCTGGTAAATCTTGTTTTTTTTTTTTTTTCAGATATGAGAAAATAGACTACTGCTTGCCTTTGTATTCCATTTTTGTGGAAAATTGTTTACTATTTTTTACTTTCATTTATCAAGCACGTGTGTTCCAAAGAGTTGAGTTTCTTGCAGGAAGAAAAACGTTGGATATTACTTTTAAATCCAATCAAAAATTCTATACCATTAACACCATTTACCTTCAGGTTTAACAGTTACTAGTTTGTACTATCTCTGGCCATATTGTTCTACCTGGTTATTTTGAATAAAGTGTTTTTTAGTAATCTAGATTTATTTTTCATCAATTTTCCCCACATTTACCTCATAGGTTTTGTGGCTAGTTGAAGAAACAGTGTTTGATTTTTACTAATTCTCACTTTCTTATTTATACTTTCAGTCAATGTTAGTCTGTTCTCTGTTCTTGTGGTCATGTTTTTTTTTTTTTTTTCTTTTTTTTTATGTTTTCTGTGTTTGTGAGATTCTTTTAAATAGTGCTCTGTATTTCTGATTTACTGACAAGTAACTTCCTTTAGTTAATTTTTTGTCTTAATATTTATTTGTTCTCCAATTCTTTTTTTTAAGAACAAAATACATTCACTGGGAAGAATAAATCTACTGCTAGAGACCAATAAAAGTGAACCCATGCGGGTTGTCCTCTCCCTCAATTCTGAAGGGTAATACTGCTAGGAATAGCAATCTAGTTTGATATTTTATTTAATTTCAGTGCTTGAGATGTGACATTCCACACTGTTTTGGTCTTAAGAATTTTGGCTTACAAACCTGTTATGCTAACAGTTTTACATTCAAAAATAACATGGTGGCCCAACAAGATGGTTCAGTGGACTAAGCACATACTTAGACAAACACAGATGTTGGGGTTCGATCCCTGGTACCATAGGCTATGCTGGCCCTGGCCCTAGGTGTGTTGAGCCTGCCACTGAGACTGGACGTAGTCACACAGGCCTAAAATCCCACCACTGGGGAGGCTGAAAACAGGAGGATCATTACAAGTTGGAGCTGGACAGTGAGACCCTGTACCAAATCCATTTTTTTTAATGACATGGTGCTTCTCTCAGCTTGCAACATGTTTTGCAGTGCTTCTCTCAGTTCTTCAATAATTTCTGTAATTTATCTTAAATACAACAAGTATTTCTTTTCTACTAATGTCTATTTTATATTCTAAATGCTTCCTACACTTACATATAAGTCTATGTAATTCATTGACCAATACAATTCATTAGTTTATGTTGTAATACATAATAGCCACATTTGCTTGTAGAAATTTATCCACTTGTATGACTGGATTTAACAATTCTTATTTCTTTGCCCTTTCTCTTTCCTTTTTTCTTTTCAAAAGACCTCCCTTTTGTTTCAAATAATCTCTCCATTATTTCACTGTTCTGTTTACTTATTTTTGAAGTTTCTCACATACAAGAAGCCATGCAGTATTTAACTTTCAGTGTCTGGGATTTTCACTTACAATTAGGATCCCACTTCCATCCCTCTTGCTGCAAGTGGCATGCTTGAGCTCTCCTTTATGACTGCATACTATTCCATTCTGAATATATATCACATGTTCTTATCACTTCATCTGTTACTTGTTATTTATGCCGTCTTCAGACATTAGCTATTGAAAATTGTGTCACTGTGACTATGTGTCTACATGTATCTCTATAGTATGATTCCTTTAATTCTTTTGGCACTCTACTCAAGGGAGGTACAGTTTAAAACAAATGGAATTCGTACTTTTTTCATTTTGTGAGAAATGTTTGGGTAGATACATATCTGCATTTTTATGTGGGCATCTTCTTTTGGGATCGACTTTCGTTCATAATGTTTCCTAGGCCACTAGTTTATCATACACTGTGGAATTTAATTCCAAATGTATTTTATGGTGTGGCTTGTATATAGTTTCTTTGAGTATGATTGGTGACTTTTCAATCATGTATTGTGTCAGATTTTATGGGACCTGTTTCCTTTGTAGTTCTTGCAAGAGTAAAGTCCCTCTGCAACTCAGTAAACCATATTATTGATCATGGGGTGTATTGAGCATTCACTCTCTGGTTACTCTGCTAGTGTTTTTAATAAGATATTGTATGTGACAGTATGGTTATATCATATTTTGAGGTCCTTCATATAGGCAGTGTCCATATTAGATATTTCTCTGTATTATTGTTGTGTGGGTAAATGTTAAGGAATAGGAGATTGAATCCAATGTTCGATAATCACAGTGGGTTATTGGTAAAACTGGCAATGTTGCAAGCTGTTGATTTAAGCCTTTTATAGCTCAGCATTCTAATGTAGCTTTCCCTTTTATGCCTGGTGTTTAAACTTTTCTGCTGAGTGGTTAAGGGTGAGTTTAAGCACGACTTGTATAGCAAAACATGGAACTTTTGTATCTCTCAAGGTCAATGAAATTCCCCCATGATTTACTTTGGAACCACGTACAGTGTTTTGTTCAACTATTGTCAGTGTCAGCCATTCGGATGAGTCAAGGCCATTGCTTCACCAGTTTGCTCTCTGTGAAAATCTGAGACAATGTTCTCTTTCTAGGTGACTCTCCTTAAGCACATTATGCATCATCAAGCCATTTCCTCTCTGGTACCAAAATCTCCTTGAACAGAAAATTTGGGATACCACTGAGTTATAGGATATTATAGCACAGGTTCTCTTATGTCCTGAGTCCTCACTGACCTTGAAGGGCTAAGGCCAAAATATTGGCTATCCTCATAGCCCTTCTTTTTCGCTAATTTTTGGTCTGTAAACGTATATTCTTAACATGCTAGAAGAAAAGCTTAGTGATAAGATCACTAGTATCACTCCAATTTCTGTATTTGAAAGTGGGTGTTTGACTGCTCCTTCCCTTCTTATTGAGTTTAATTTTATTTCTCTATTACTATGCTTCAAGAACAAAAGGTAAAGTTCTTCAAGCCCAGAAATAATCATGTGTTGGGAAATTACTACTGAAGCATATTCAAAGGATGACTCATTCTCTGATGTGGTGTTTTGTAGGACTCTTAAATAAAGATTCCACTTATCCACACACATGCCTCAGTGAGCCATTCATGACTTTTCCCTCAGCCCTGCACATTCTAGTGGAACACTTCTGCTTTGTGTTCATATAGTAATCTTGAATTGAACTCTAATCTACATAGGTTATTAATCTAATAGGACCAGTTGCCTTGGAATATACATGTTACCCTCCCACCAAACACTGGAAGCATAATCCATAATTAATGCCTGTTTTCATTTTACTTAGTTAAAAATAAAAATCTACACTTCCTGAAGCAGTATAAATAATAATTAAGTCTACTTGGCTTCAGATTCTGAAAGATATCCCACTACTATGAAATATACTTGAAAAAAGTATTTCAAAAGAATTTCAAGAAGAGTGAAGTTTCTATGGATTGTTGGTGACAAAGTCATAATGCTACCATAAATATATTTTTATAATACACACGGTTCATATCTTAATAGTAATTTACTTTTGTTTTACAAAAAATAGTTGAAAGAAAAGGACAATATTCTCTTCTAGATGACTGGGGATTTTATATGATAAGTGAACATAAACATAAAAGTAGCTCGTGATCATAAGAAAAGTGTTGCACATATTAGTACTGAGGTGGGCTTTATCTTCAAATATTTATGATATATGATTAATTGAAGTAAAAAATCTGAATCACTTGGGTATGAATGACTGTCTATACATAAAGAAAATAAATCAGTGCATGAATGACTGAGGGTTTTATCTTTTTTTACTAAACAGGAAGCAAAATTCAAAACAGATTATTGCTACCTTCTTGTCTTTCTTTATCAAATTTATCATTTTATACCATCTTTGGAAGGCTTACACTTCTATAAAAATAAGTTTAAGAGAAAGTTTACTGGATTGTCAACAGAGAAAAAAGTGCATACCCACACATATATATGTATATGTGATGCATATATATATATATATATATATATATATATATATATAACTATGTGTTCTAATATTGTATAGCATAACACTAAGACATACAACTTCACTTGGGTACTGACGATTATTATTAATTTAATCTACTATGAAGTAGAAAAATATGCTCCTGTTAATATTTTCTATCATCAAAAAGTGAAGTCGTCATCAGCTATATAGCTTAGAAAAGGGAAAGATATAGGAATATCTGTTTGTGTAACACATACCAGTACACATCCTGTTTTTGACAAATGGCAAACAAAATGTTGAATAATAAAATTGACATGTTGATTTTTATGTAACTATTTTCATGGAGATTCTCATGGTATTGTACATGTATTTGTCAACTACATACCCCTCAAAATGTATTATGTAACACAGTAACTATATTATAATTCAGAAGTGTGTTTTCTCCAATAAGGGCTCATTTAAATTCTGTTGTCACCATGGAGATCTTTTCCTTACAACACAGCCTGTGGTACAGAGGTTAGTGACCACAATCTCTAAAGAGAAATGTGGTATGCTAGAGAAGAAATGAACACTGGCTGAAGTTATTTTTGTTTTGACTAAAGAGGTGCTTTGATATTCAGTGAGGGGCAGTATATGCAAGTGAGAAATATATACAGTGATTAAAACAACGTTTGTTTCCTAGTGTGTATCCTTGACAAGCTTTATCGCTGTTTCTGGAGGTAAAACAAGAAGGTGTGTAACCTTTGGATCCTACTGTCATACTATTAATCTCACCCAGAATGAAGATAGAAGGTCTCAGTATGTGGTGCCCATAGGACAGATATATTTAATAGACCAGGGCTTGATTCCATCACAAACAGTGCCATTTGCCAAGTTTAACTGGAAATAAAACTGCATCTTATAGGAAACTGAAATAGAAAAATGCATAAAGCATCTGCTTTCAGGTGATTTTACTGTTTACAAGCTGAATGAGTTTTCTTCCTAATCCAATCAGCTTCTCTTTGTGAATTAATTTTTGTAGATGTAAACTGATTTTAAGGTGGCTCTCCTAGTTCTTAACTAAGTGAAACTTCTCCAGAGAAAAAAAGACTTGAGCTTATAGATACTCCACAGTATCTGCTTGCTCGGAAACATTCCACCTGGTGTGTTGCTTCTGTAATAAGAAGATCATACTTAATTTGTATGTTTAATGACTTGTGGATGTATTAACAATTAATCCGGTAGCATATACCTAACAATGAAGTTTGGGCAGGAGGGATTAACTTCTTAAGAGACTACCTGTTGGCCTCTAAATATTTTATTTCTTTATTCTTCTTATTATATTATTATTCATATTATTAGTTTCACTTCTATACAGAAACAGCACAGGTAGTGAAAATCTTTAAATAACTTAAAAGAATTCACTAAATTTAAAAAAAAAAAAAAACACCTAAGAGCAGAGGTATAGTCCTTAAACTGTGCCAAAGTTAAAATCGATTAGTTTGGAAATTAAAGGCCATCAAGATGCACTCTTTTTCTATCTTTATGAGTGAAGTTTTCGTCATTTGAAATACTTAGGATCAGGAGTGTATTGAATTTCATAAATTGTTCAACTTCGGAATAGCTGCATATGCACACTAAGAGATATACCATTTGGGGCCCAAGGTGAAATGCAACATTTATTTCAGTTTTATTTACATATCCAGTAGGTAGTTTTACACATATTTAGTGTTTTAACTTGGTTGTGACTTGTTACAGGATATGAAGTATAGAATTTTCCACTTTG
Source organism: Myocastor coypus (assembly GCA_004027025.1). NCBI lineage: Eukaryota > Metazoa > Chordata > Mammalia > Rodentia > Myocastoridae > Myocastor > Myocastor coypus. Next base: position 21,659 of record PVJA010001961.1, on the reverse strand, counting down.
GTGTTCAAAGTTTCAGAGCTTGGAGAATTTCGGATTTCAGACCTTTGTACTAGGAATGCTCACGCTATAGTGTCTCCTGCTTTATTTATTCCTCCAAAATATCTTGCTTTCACATGTTATTGTACTGAGTTAGAGACACCTTAATCATAGCAAATGCAGGAAGGACAGGGTGATCATAAAAACTGGAGATAAAACTCCCATGTGGAAGCTTGGACATGGAAGAGGAAAATAACTCAATATCAGGGATGAATAAAAAAGTTGAATGAAATCTGTGCAAGTATATTTTCTTACCTAATTTTTACCTTCTTCTTCACCTCTCTGTGATTTGTTGTCTTAGAAAAGGTCTTTTCTTATCACCTTGAATAATCTTGGTACAATTCTGTAAATGTTCATTTTCACCTGCTTTTGAGGAGGATCTTTGTTTCTTTATAATAATTCCTATGTCATATAATACTTACATTAAATTTGTTAGTATCTGTTTCAACTTTTGATCTGTCATGTTTCAGTGTTATTCTTAAACGCATATGAAAAACTCAAGGAGGGAAAAGACAAAATTTTCCGTCTCCTACTGTTTCTAACTATATTCACTTGGGTATGTTCTCTCAGGATTGCTGTAGTGATGATGGTTTAAGCTTAGAATCTGCCATAAAGAAAGCAATTAACGTTAACCATAGTTATCTTTTAATATTATTGAAAGTGTCCCAATGACCCCATCTGCATTACAGGATTGATTAGGCACCACTACGATTACATGCATAACTGTAGGCTTTCTCAGCAACAGCTTCATCTGGTGATTTAGATATGGAAACTGTTATTATCTTGTATTGTGTTCATCACAAATCATGCCCTTCATGGTCACCATGGCCCAGGAAGAGTGTTCTGGAGTATGACTTTTCTGCTCTGTTCATTGTCCAGAACTGACATTATCTGAAGTAACTGTGATCAGATTGCAAATGTGACTGAGTGCATATTCAGTAAGTAGAAAATATTTTGTCTAAACTATGCATATGGAAAAGAAATGTTTATTTATTATTTTTTGATCTATGCTTATATAAAGTAACTACTTATTCTTTTGGTACCAAAATTATATATCAATAAAATTTGTTAAAACCATTAAAGAATGCTATAATTTGGAAGTGAATATTTGAGTATTTAAATTATAACTCTGTCACATAATTTTGAATTCTAGGTGGATGATATTTTAAAATTGAAGCTACACTTTGTGCTAATTTCCAGAATATCTTGCTCTATTTATTGAATAGCTCCACTACTTAAGCACATTGTAGATTTTCTAATACAGGATTTCTATTAAGCACAGTGATAATTAATTTCTTCTGTATTTACAGTGCAGGTGTCATGGTTTATGTCTATTTGTCCCCCAAAAGCCTCATACAGTCCTGGGATGGACTTTTAGAGTTTGTGATTGACTCATGATCCATTGGGATTATAGGTGTGACTGCTGTTCAGATTATGGGTGTAAGTACTACTGGGATTATGGGGGTAGGTACTGCATGCAGCCTGGGGCAGATAACTAGAATGCAACATAGACGAGACAGACTTGCTCTCTGAAGCCACTGTTGCTGTTACTCCTCCCTTTTGCTCTTGCTGTTTTGCTTCCTTCCACTGCCATGAACTGCTGCCCTATGCCCTGTACCTCTCTGCCTTGGAGCCAGCCAAGTACAGACTGAAACCTCCATTAACTGTAAGCCTTTCCTTCCCTAACTCTGAGTGTATTTGTTCCAGCAACAAGAGAAGAGTAATTGAGACAATGGATTCTATATTTTACTTTGAGTTGTGTATTTGATTTTCAGTGACGATCAACTAATATCTAATTTGACACATTATATAATAATACATAGTATCAATATTTTGACTGAAATCTCCACATGTGAGCCTTTCAATATTTATGAATCTGTGTGTATTTATTTTTCAATAATATGAATGATTAGAGATGGAGAACAAAGAATATTCAAATATCAGAAATACATATTCAAGGGGATGGGAAGATAGCTCCATGGCACAAGTGCCTGCGTGGCAAGTGCAAGATCCTGGGTTTGAACCCCAGTCGTGCAAAACAAACAAACAAACAAATAGAAAATAAATACGTGTTCAGGGTGTTTTTCACAGGTTTTTTAAATAGATCATGTAATAAAGGTACCCTTTCTAATTCTTGTTTGATCTTAATGTAGCTAATCAGTTGCATTTCATAGGAAAGAAATGACAGAAGCATCAAAACACGTATTTGTCTACCAGGTAGTCTTAGTCCAAGAAAATAATGCACATAGATAAAAGTATGAGAAGGTAATAAGATCTTTAATCTATCCACTGTAAACAAACCCAAAATTCATGTAAAACTGACAGAAAGAATTATTTTATTACTCAAAGGGGAATTTATTCTATGGATCATGACATTTTCTGTGTTCTGAATGCTTGTGGTATAGTCAGTTTGGATATACAGATTGGTATGAAAATTTCACTACATACATAATGCTTGCAGGAATGAGATAATATTTATTGAATTGACAGTTTATTATAATCCAGGTGTTTTTAAAACATTTGCCATGAATTGCCTTAAATAATAAATTAAAACCAACTGGAAGAGATATTTTTATCCTCTTTTGCCTTTCTGAAATATGGACATGATTGATGTGTTATGGTAATATTTGAAAACATTAAAATAATGTATGTTTTTGCCAGTTATCTATGATGATTCTTTACCATTTTCTACTGTTGAAGCTAAAAGTTGAGGGTTATCATAGCACAGAAAAAGAAAGCAATACCATGGACTACAAATTTTCTATGTCAGCTGTGAGAATTAGAGCTGATTTTTTAAAAAACCTAAATTAAGTCAATATGTTAGAAAACTGGTTGTTTTGGGAAGAAAAACGTTTTTCACTTTATTTTGTAAGTATAATTCTCTTCCTTTCTTTGGATCTTGATGTAGGATTCAACTCATAGTAATTGTGTGTAAACAATAGGTAGAATAAAACTCAATTTAGAGTCATGCATACTCATTCAAAAGACAACATGAAAAAGAGCCTGTTGAGGTAGGAAGAGGAATAAAGAAGAAAGATAAAGTTAGTCTTCTTGAGAACTGGGGACATAACTAAGTAGAAAAAGTCCTTGCCTAGAAAGTGCAAGGTCCTGAGTTCGATCCCTGGTACCAAAAAAAAAAAAAGTAGACTCCTGAAAATCATGGCTTGTGATCACCTCTAACAAGTTCAGATCAATCAGGTCTATAAAGAGGCAAGAGTAAACTACTTTTCTGTATTGTGCTTTATACATTACTTAAAACCTGAGCAGATAAGAAGAAAGGGTAAAAAGATGGAAAAAACAGAAGCAGGAAGAAAGCAGGGAAGGAAAAAAGGTAGGAAAAAAAAAAGGAAAATGACAGATAAAAAGGTAGCACTGAAGAATGATTACTTAACATGCATATTAACATTTCTGTATTTTGCTTGCAGTATCATTTGTCATCCAAGTCATGATTTTCAACCTTCTCTAGGCTTTAGGATTACTTAGAGAGAGTCAGAAATACTGCCTAGGGCTCACTTGTTAGGGACATAATCTAAGTCCATACAAAGTAATTCAGCTATTCTGATTTATGGCTTTATTTAGGATGTTTAGTCATTTTTACATAAGTTGATTCAAACTTAAACTTAATATCAAGCTGTGGGCTCCCATTTAAACAATCTCTTGGTGTCCCATTCTCCTCTACCATTCATTATTCAGTCTCCCAGAGGTCACTGAGATGGAGGAAAATTATAATAACTTTAAGAACAGAAGAGGAAAGAGTCTGACCTGTGTCCATCACCGGATTCTTGCTGTTTTCTGCGGGAGTGATCACTGCCTTGCTTTGTCACTGTATATTTTGTTACCTTTGCATCCCTCAGGTGCCTGTTTCTAATGGAAAGTTTCTTTTACTGTGTTGGCTGCAGATGTCTCTGCTGAGCCTGACCTCAGAGTACAGAACCCACTTGCTTTAAATTATATTTTCCCTAAATGAATTATACACAAGTTTATTTATTGCAGTAGACTACTGATGATAAAAAGAAGTCCAGAATCCAGTGGAGCTGCCTGACGAGTGTCAGTCATGGTGGTTGATCTTTCTGGTAAGTCTGTGTTTGAGCTATCCCTACTCTTCTTTCCCCACAGAAGGCATGTATTTCCATTGAGCAGGAAAGTTAACCATGCCATTTCTACTCATGAACCTCATGCATTTACAGGGAGCACCAGTGAGTAGATGAGTGAGTCCTGCAGACATAACCCACAGCTCAGTCTCTCACAGCTGGAGTCCAGGTGAAACTGAAACATAGTTTCTTTAAATACATTGCAGAGCTTGTGTCATGCCACACTCTTGCTAAATTCGTGAATATGCTGTGGGAACGTGAGAACTCACACTGTATTAATGCAGTCACAGAGTTCTTTAGTATACAGAATGATTTACATTATGTTTTTTGTTTGATAGATAATAACCTCCACCTTAGTATGTAGATTTGGTAGATATCTTGAAATTTTAATTTAAAATTGAGATAAGGAACTCACACTTTCAAGTAGGTTGTGACCAACAGAGAGCCATGGGGACACTACGGATGTGTCACTTCAATCATATAATACTATGAAAGATCTTGCCTTCTCTGAAATTTGAACATCTACCTGGAATTGTGTACACATTCCTGAAGAATGTTGGCTTTAAGAGACCAGAAAGCAAGTCTGAGTAAATGGATGCGACTAGAGAACATACTCTTAAGGGAAACAAATCAGATCCACATGAGCAAATATTGTATTGTCTCCTTAGTGTAAGAACCTGAAAAAGAAAAATGGAATTTGAAGGGTACAATTGATACTGGGAAAAGGGAAAGAACTTATTCAAAAGAAAATGGTTGTAGAGTTGAGGAGGGCAGGGAGAAAGTTGGGGAAAGAGATTTATTCATTTATGTAAGCAGGATGCTCTGGACAACTGTACAGTGCAATCTTCTGCTTCTTGGAAAGGAGGAGTTCAAGCTTAGATTTTTGTCTCCTTTTTCAGTTGTTTATACTTTTCCTCTTTTTAAATTCTTGTACATGTTTTGTGTTTTTCTTTCTTCTTCCAATTTTATATGCATATATTTGGTAATATGAATAACTGGTTAGAAGATAGCACTATGCATTACAACAAAAAGTGTAAGATTCATATTACTTTGTTTTTTATTTTATATAAATTTTGTCGTGCCCTGGGAGTGGAGCCTGTACCGAATGCCTAGGATGGAGCCCCATGGCTACATTCTGCCTATTCAGATGCTTTAATCCAGTGAGACATCTTGCTGGACCCATATTATCTTAAGTGGAGTTCTCCATCACATCTATTTTTTTACTGTTCTAATTCCAATTTGTAGTTTTTTTAATTAAAAGAATAACATCTCAAGCAAAATTCATGGTTAAATTTTCTCTCTCTTTTTTTATCTCTGTTGAATTCTTCTTCAAGTCAGAAAATAAATATCTTTTTAGATCAGAACTGTTCCTTTTCTGTTTTACATTCTCCAAGTTATGGCTTCCATTTGAAAACTCTATGTCATCTTCCTCATTTGGTTGTTTAACTCTGAGATACAGATTGATCTAATGCATTCTCACAAATTGAAAAATACTTTCAAATTTTGGTTATTTTTGTTATCATGGATTAAAAATACATTAGTCAGTATTTCTTTAACTCCATGATATATCTACAGACTGTATATAGCAATATGTGATAGTAATCAAATAAATAAGTCTTGGGACTCCTACATAAAAAGAAATCTAGTGGTTTAGAATTTCCAAATATGACACCGCATATGGATTGAATATATAAAAGAACTTGCAAATATTTGCAAAATAGGCAGGGTCCAATAATGCTTTAGATACTATGGTTGTTAAGTTTTCATAAAACTTTATTTAATCTAAATATAAATTATTTTCCATTTTCTGAGGTTTAGAAGTTCATTAATGATTTACTACAATAAGAATTACGATAGTTTTCAAAATCTGCTTCATTTTATCAGATTTTTTCAGATAGCAAATCAATCTTAGAGGTCATTTGAAGAAGCATGATATTGAAAATATTTCGTACAAATTCGAGAAATAAATATAAAAATTTCATGGACTCATCATGTCTATTTCTATTGTATCTTCTTTAAATATTTATTAAGGAACAACTATACATAACATATAGTCTTAAGTTCTTGGATATCAGTGAAAATATGACAGAGAATTTATTTTCCTTAAGCTTTGATTTTTATAAGGCAGACATCCCCCAACATTTTAAAAAATAATAAAATGTAGTGTCAATCATATAAAAATGGAGCAAAATTTTTGATAGTTATAATGACTCTGAGAATGTGTTCATTATAAATGTGTAGATATTAAAATAGAAATTCTGGTTATATACATACTGAGGATTCTTAGACAATTAACATTTCTATTGAAAAGATGGAGTGAAGTGGGATAAAGAGGGAAAGAGTTTGGGGAAAAATGAAAATGAAGCTTTTGTAAATGGAACTTAGACCAAGAACGAAAGGATCGGAGTGTGGTAAAGGACAAAAAGTAAAATAATTAAGATGTTTTATGTACTTGTACAAACTCTGTCTGATAAATGCAATCACCGAGTATTGCAAACATGTACTATTAAAATTATGATGAATTTTTGAGGGATCATTATTTGTAAATTTTTTATATATTTTTAAATTTCCAGTGTTTTAATCTTTTATTCATTTTAATGAGAAAAAAGATAAACTAGCAATGAATCAGGTTCAAAACAGGTTAGCAGGATAGTTATAATAATACATTGCATTTTGTTGTCTTCATAGTTATTTAGAGGAAAAGATAAGTCATGATATCATTATTTTAAAAGAATAGCTTCATAACTTTTCATGCTTTAATAGATTTTATATATCTATTTGTTTTTAATGAATTATTTGTTTGTGGTAACAGGTAATAGAGCACAGGACCTTGCCCTTGACAGGCAATCAGTTATGCCACTGAGCTATGTCTCTGGTCCTATAGCTTTTATGAAATAGCATTTTATTTTATTATTTATTTATTTATTTATTTGGTCTTTTTGAGACAGGGTCTCACTATGCAGTTCAGGCTGGCCTTGAGCTCACTTTGGTAGCTCAGGCTGGTCTCGAACTCACAGCGATCCTCCTGACTCAGCCTCCCGAGTGCTGGGATTACAGGCATGCGCCACCATGCCCGGCTTATTTTTTATTTTTCTTTTTTTTTTTTTTTCTTGTTTCACAACCTTTGTTTGCTTATTCACTCATTTTTATGGCCGGTTCAGCCCACCCTGAGGGCAGGGCTGGTGCAGCATGTGGTGCTGGGGACTGAACTGCGGTCCCTGAAGCTGCCCAAGCTTTCCCAAGCAGGTGCTTTAGACCACTGAGCCATCCCGCCAGGCCCCTGAAATAGCATTTTAAATGTATGCTTATTGAACTAACAGTGTCATCATGAATTTCATGTTTAAAAGCATTACAAATCTGCCTAACATTAGAAGATTGTTATTGCTCGAATATTAGACAATTTTTTGCCCCCTATTTTCCTTGGAGATTATGTTAATCTGCTCTGGGTATCATAACAAAATACAGATAAGTGTGTTCCTTAAACAATAGAACTTTGTTTCCCAGTGCCAGCCTCCCTGGTCTTTGGTGAGATCTGATTGCTCTGTTTCCAGATGGCTCTGTCTTACTGGAAATTCTGCTGAGATTTCTCTGCACACACATGGAAAGGCAGTCGGGTTCTGATACTTATTCTTCTTACACAACATCAGTGCTATTGGATCATTGTCCTATGCTGTCACTCAGTTAAAACTCCTACTCAAAATCTCTTTTTCCAAATAGTGGCATAATGCAACATAAAAGTCACCATTTATTTCTGATCACAGTTCAGACCATAATATCATTACCACAGCACCTCTTAAAGGACTTCCTTGAAACTCTCTAAAAACAACATTGTGGATATGTTTCCTAAATATGTTCATAATCAGTTAAAAATACTTGTCATTTGATTAAAGTCTAAATTATGCTATTGCAAATTAATAACATTTCTTTATGTCTTTAAGATAAACTGTGTCATTTACATAAAACAAACAAACAAAATAACAATGAATCAGGTCCTACTGCCGCTATAACAAACTATCATAAAATACTAGTACTCAAAAGTTGAAGTCAAATTTCTCTTCTGAAATTCAAGGTAAGCTCATACTTTTAAGCTTTTGCATATTAAAAAAAAGGTTCCATAAATGTTATGTTCTTTGTCTGTGTGTCCTCCCAAAGTCTCATGTGTTCATGGGGAGTAAATTTTCTAAGGCAGCGGAATCTACAGCTAGTGCTTTCTTCATGGTCTAGTGCTGGGTTAGGGGCTGTAAGTGCTATATCTACCCTACAGTGTGTAGCCTGTATACAGTGTAAGGGTGGAAAAGAGGCTCGCTCTTCCTTTTCTTGTTCTTGATGGTTGTGCTGTCTTCCACTGCCATGGCCTGTTGCCCCTTTGCCACCCCAGTCTGCCTAGGAGCTAAGTAAGAATGGGCTAAAACACCTCCACAAACTGTGAGCTAAATAAAACTTTCCTTCTCCAGTTTGGAGTGTTAGGTGTTTTTGTCTTAGTAATGCGAGAAAAGTAACTGACGCAATAACCACCCCAAAGAATGGTACAGAACAAACTTTCCTATTTTAAAGGGGAGAAATAAGAAGTTGGAAAATAATTCAACCATAGCAACACCAAAATGCACCAGAGCAAACGTTATATCCTGTAGCGCTACATATTGCTCTAGGAGCTCATGGTGCTAAGATGTGAATTCCAGGGTTCTTGAGCCGACTCAGCTCTGTTGCCTTGTTGTCTGCAGCTCTCGTGGTGTCTCTCTTGTGCTGGGTCCAAGCACAAACTGTAACTTTCCTTACGAGTGTTCCATGCTCCTGGTCTATGCCTTCCCGTGGTCTCTAGTGCCTCCTTTTATTCATTTACGCAGTTTTATGCACTGCTCTCTCAGACACATTATGTCTGGACAATCAGGCTTTTTTTAAAAACCTAGTTGGAATCTTTAATGAGCCCATAACTGTTGCATTTTGCATGCTGCTAACATACATCCCAGAAGCTGCCAAATTATGCCACTGGAGTAGACAGTAGCTCCGCCCCTTGCACCACAGCTGTTGCAGACTCTGTGTACCTGTATGGCTGAGTGTGTAAAATGAATTCTGGTGAAACAGTTCCATATAGAATTCTTCAAGCTCTGGCCCTTCTGGTGCTCTTCTCAGATGATATGCTTACATTTTTTCCCCTTTCAACTTGTGATTTGTGGGGTCTTGCTGACGCTTAAGCTTCCACCAAGGTACATTGGCCCTTATCCCTATTTAAGTCCCTTGGTTTTATTTTAATGGTGCTAATTTGTTCACAAACCATACCTCCTCTGGGTCCAAATTTACAAGTGGCTTCTTTGATCAAAATTTAATTCTTGTCTGTTTTTGTCTGATTTGTTTTTTAACCCCTGATTCGTCCAATAAATCTGGTTCAAAGCAGTCAGCAGTGCCCTTAACACAGCTTGATTTTGAGCTGCTGTGTAATTATCTCCACCAAGGTCAATGAGTTCTGTACTCTTAGTCTCAGTCTTCTGCCAATTCTCATGGCACACACCAAAAATACACACCTTTTTTTCGCCAGTATATAACTTCCAGTCTGAATTCCAACGGAATTTTTTTTCTCCAATAAAACCTTCTGAGGTGAGGCTCTATTATCTGCATTGTCATTAGATTCTTTTTCTGAGTTCTGACACAAACCTTCCAACTGGCTCTAATTACAACATTCTAGAGCTTGTTTATCTAGCCCATGTCTCCTAACCTTTATCCACACTGCTGGCAAAGGAGCTACAAATGCTTTTGGGACACGTGATCAGGTTCAGTCACAACAACAAATCCTCTTGTGCATTAGCAAATTTTATATTCTGCCTTGCATTTCTGAGGCACAATATACCACAGGTACAACTCAAAATGGGAAATATTTATTTGGCTTGTGGGGTCTGAGGATTCAATGTCTTTGGTCTTCAACTCAGGAAAACCATGGCAGGAGAGCTTGAAGAGCAGACCTGCTTATTTTGTCAGAGGAGGGAACAGAGCCAGAGAGGAAAGGGCCAGAGACTGAGTGTTATACCAGAGGTCATGCTTCCATTTCCAAACCAGTCATGCTGGGAAGTACAATTTCCTAATTTCCTTTTCAGCCCCCAAGTCAATCACATTGATAGAATTAATCCCAAGCATCAAAGAAATATATACACTTTTCTTGTCCTTAAAAGTCCATAGGCCTTGTTTAAGTTCATCCGTCTACTAAAATATTTGACTTAACATGGGTACTTTTTTTCAAAATTCTAGAGTTAAAACAGATAATTATACTTGTCATAATGGTTGACTCATTCATTACACATAACCAGAAATCTAGTTAAAAATGTGTTCTTTTACAAATGAGATTATGAATAGATTCAACAGACTTTCTAATTGAAAATCCTTCAGTCCATTTTTGTAGTACAATGTGATAGTTTGGCTATATAAGTAAGCCAACATTGGCCTCTGAACAAAGCCTGATAGATTATTTGTGTCTTGATTACAGTATGCAGTCCACTATCACAAGCATAAAACTCAAATTTCTAGACATAGATGTATTTTAAAAATGAACCAAATGTGAAGATTTTTAACTATAGAAAGTTATTGCCCTGCATATATCTTAAAAACTAAACAGGATGGGTGTTATCTACTGATAGTGTTGTAGGTAGCTAAAATAGATAGGAATATTATAGGTAGGTAGATAGGGCCAGGCCCTCAAGGACCACATGGAAGACAAGGTGACTTTTTTTTTTTTTTTTTTTTGTGGGACCGGGGTTCAAACTCACGACCTTGCACTTGCCAGGCAGACACTTATGCCATGGAGCTATCTCCCCAGCCCCAAAGACAAGGTGACTTTACAACCAGAGAGACACTCCTCCACTGTGGGCCAGATCTCCAGCTGAGAGTAAACAAAAGCAAATACATACTTCTTTAAGGGTGAGCACCAGGGTTTGATATGCTAAAAAAGTATCAATCATCTTGAAAGAGCCTGAAAAGAGTCACCAGCCCAAGCCCAGCCAGAAGAGACCTTGCTCTGTATTCTGGCCAGCTTCCTATGCAACTTCTTTTTCCATTGGATCCTGATTTTAATCAATTTTACCTGAGCAATGATGTTTGTTATCTCATCGGTTGACCATACATAGTTTTTGTCCCACCTCATACCTAAGCGAGTTCCCATGTCTTCTCCACAACCTTAGACCTGCCTCACCCACTATGTGGTTTTCATCTATGAAAGTCCCTGGAAGAGACAGCTTCCCAGGGTATCATCCGCTTGGAACACCCCTCCTGTCCTTCTCTTGGACAGGAGCTTTCTTTGCCCTAATAAATCTATTCTGTTCATAACCTCTATTTGTTCCTAAAAATTCATTTCTCAATTTTATAGAGCACAAACTCGTCCCAGGCACTTTTCAGGTTGGGGATCATTTTTCCCTCATATCATTTTGGAGGTCATCCACTCAGCATCTGGTTTTCTTCCCTCTATCAACAGTATAAGGCTTTGTAGTTGTGTACTCCTGAGCTGCCACTTTTTTTTTCAGATTCCCCTGGCCTAAAGACTCTCCTTGGTGCTGAAGAGCATCACCTCTACAGAAGCTTTCTCTATGACCTCCTCCTATGGAAGTTCTCTTGTTCATTCTCTGGCTGAATGATTCTAACCTTATTCAGAGGCAATATGTTCTGTAATTATTGGACACTGTACAAAGGCCCCAATTAAGTTCAGTGTTTATTACTCCTCTTATGATCATCTATATTCCTAGATTGTTTCCAAGTCACTCCAAACTGTAACTTTTCATCTCTGTTATGAAAATTCTTAAACTTCAGTTTTTTGTATCATTGTACTTTCTCAGTATTTACTACTTTTCATAAATGTTTATAGTATTGAGGACTATTGTCAAATAGGGGTGTTAAATATTGTTATCTACTATTAACTGAATTTTACAGAATGCCACATGACAGGGAAATTACAAATATTATGTTTAATTTAATAATGATAAAATAAGGTGCATAATATCATCTTACTTATAAGGAAAATGAGGTTTTGCAAAGTTATGTTGATGGCCCCAAACAATATAAATTTTGCTTGAGTGAATTGACCCATGATTAAACCAGTGCTATCTGAAGATGGAATCTTTTTATCTTTTTCACCTTTCAAGTAAGCTATATTGTTTCCTATTGAGTTTTAGAATTCTTATAAATTCTTTGCGTTGCCCTATTTCACTACCACAAGACCATACTACATATTTGGAGATATACCTGTTTCTGTGAAAAGTCTAGTTGCAACTTCTCTATGTTTATAAGAGATCAGATTGCAAAGTATGTGAAGTGAACACAAATTGATTGCAATCCATATATTTCTCTTCACACATATTTATCTTTGTGATTATTTAGGGTAACAGCATTGAAATATTGGAAATCAAGACAGGGACACTGATTTAGCATAAAATATTTTGATTATGTTAACCATTAAGAGTTTTTCAGAGTGAAAGGCATGATAAATAACTGCTGTGTAGTTTTATCCACAGTTGACCTTTTCTGTGTGATGCAGAAAGATTTGGAAGAAACTGACTTCCAAAAGGAACAGCTCACTGCCAGAAAATTTGAGTTTTATTTCCTGAGATGCCATTGGAATAAGGCATACATATCTTCATTGTTAAAGTATTTCTCATTGTAGTTGTGCAAATGTGCTAGCGTATGACATTAAGCACAAATAATCTCTGATGTCTCAAATCAGATTTTAGAAACCACTACACTTGACAATGGGAAAGGGGGAATCATTTTAGCTCATCTTCCATGAGTTGCAATATCCCAGAACCTTGTTCCACAGGGAATCGTGTCACTGGAGGTAACTATCACAGCCACAGAAAATTTAATAAAAGACTCAGCGACAGCAGGAGACTCTCAAGGTGAGGTGGTTCTATAGTTTTATTGCCTTACCCGTGCCTGCATAATAAAACCATTATAGAGCCCTAGTAAATATTGTAAATCATACATTCTCACCCATAAAAGATCATAATGAACTGAGTGTAAATATCCATAAAATATATGAATAACAAAACTACTCAAATACATATTGCATATTAATGAAGACAGAAGTATATCCTTGACTTCTCCAGGGTGCAACTTAAAATGCTGTTGCTTGCAGTAAAAAAATATAGTGATGGAAAGTAACAAAATAAAGCCTGGAGAGCAGTGAAATCACATTGTACTTGGCTGCTGCTAACTGAGAGTGAATTTTTATGTCATTTTAAACAGAATATAACATTTATTGACTCTCTTTTTTGTTATTATGTGTACTTCCTTGAGTCAACAAAACAGATATATTGTGCAGCTCATGCTGCAGTCACTTTTATATTGTTTTGCCTATAGATGAAACAGAACCTGAAGCATGTACCCTGTGTCTACTCACAGTGCCCTTCCAGGCATATGTTCTGATGAACCTATTCTAATCACATAAGCCTTTTCTTTTGCCATTATTTAATTTAGAAATGGTGTGGGACCAGAGGCAGTCAGTTCCATGCCTAGGACTCAGTTCAGAATACTGTTAACGTTCAACGCTGGTATAGCAAAATCAACAAAATAAAATAAGACTATATGAAACATCCCTCCAAAGAATGACAAGCCTGTATCCTTGCTAATACTAATAAACTGTTTAATGAAGGCCTATAATTTTTTTTCTTCAGAGGTAAATTGTTTCACTGTTTGAACTAAAAGCCAGAGCTCATTGTTGCTCGTAGATGAAATGAGATTCACAGGAAACAAAACTTTTAGGGAGAAATCACAATTTAAAAAAATACAAATTTCCAGGGAAATTATTTAAAACTTATAGTAGACATGTGCTATATCACAAGGCAACTGGAAGATAGTGACATAGGAGGCAGTCATATTAAAGATAGTAATAGTTAAAAATATTAGAAAACAGATTTATAGTGCATGGAAATCACACTGTATTCTGTAAGGTGTCATTATGACATGAATTTAAAATGCCATTAATTTTAATAGAATTTTTTTTTTTTTTTTTTTGCCTTTTTGAGACAGGGTTTCACTATGCAGTTCAGGCTGGCCTTGAGCTCAGTTTTGTAGCCCAGGCTGGTCTCGAACTCACACGGATCCTCCTGCCTCAGCCTCCCGAGTGCTGGGATTACAGGCGTGAGCCACCACGCCCGGCAATTTTAATAGAATTTTTCACATATGTAAATTAGAAAAAAGGCATAGGAACTCAATATAATAATTTCTAACATGAATTTTAAAAAGTTTTGAGAATATTTTTTTACTTTTGAAAGGCTTTACTCATATTATTTTCTATATTCTAAATTGAAAATGGGCTAAATGAAAGATGAATCAATTTCATGAAAGTTCTACCCAAATTGTTTTCTTAATTAAAAATGATTTATTTATTTATTTATTTATTTATTCATTCATTTATTTATTTCATATAGAGTCTTGCTATGCACCACAGACATGTTAGTGATCCTCCTGTCTCAGCCTCCCCAGCACTGGGGTTATAGGTGTGTGCTACCACCTGTGGTTTCAGTAGGCGGCTCAGTATGGGGCCAACACAGCATGAAGTACTAAGGACCCAATTTGGATCCTAGTGCCTGCCAGGCAGACACTTAGACTGCCCAGCTATCTCCCCAGTCTGCAAATTCTGATTTTATAATAATGTGCTAGTCTTCCTTATTTGTACATATTTTCATGCGACAAATTTGCATGATTTCAATTAGTTCATTTTCCACAACTATACCATAGATAATTTTCTATTTGGGTATAGGAATTTTGATAGCCATGAGTCCCAACACCAGACATTGCCTGTTTGTGAACATTTGAATTGATAACATAAAATCAATATATAACTCCAATAATGGGAAATTTTCTTTATAGTAGATTTGTATCTTAAAATATTTTAAATGTTAGAATTGGCATGAATAAATTCAAGAGTGAACAATACAATTAAAATCATTGTTTAAAAATTAAGTAATAGTGGATAAGTTTTATGAAGGCAAGTATTCTCTTCTTGCAAGAAATAGCAATTACTTACTTAAAATACAAAATGATTTAAGTTTATATTGGAGGAACATGGCAGGTGCTATATATATATATATATATATATATATATATATATATATATATATATATATATATAAAGACCGGCTCAGCCTGCCCTGGTGTGTAGGGCTGGCAGAGTATGTGGGTCTGGGAATTGAACCATGGTCCCTCAGTTGCCTAAGTTTGTCTAAGTAAGCGCTTTAGATCACTGAGCCATCTCGCCAGCCCTAGGTTCCATCTTAAAGTAGAGACAAAATGTAACACCACAAGCTACAAAAATTAACATGAAGCACTTTTAATATGAGACATAAAGAAAAACTCAGCAGTCCTTTAATTACAATTATGAGAAAAATTTCCTATTGGAACTTTGGTCTGAGGAAATGGGGGCATGCTGCAATGTATTACGTTTTAACTTTCTGCTTACATGAAGCTCCAGAACTGTCTCCCAGTGGTACTGTTTCTTTCCATTTACAATAGGCTTTATTTTACATGCAAATGAACTGTTGAAAACAAGTAAACAAAAAGAAATAAATAAACAAATAAAATCCTTACAGTATAAGATGGACTATACTATAAACCGTTAAGGTACCACACGGCAGGAAGAATCCACTACTGGTAGATGACCAGGTGAAGAACAAGCAAAGTGAAGAGCGTTCTAAACTCTGAGAGATGCGGTGAGACTAGCAGTGTCTGGGGTAGGCAGGAGCCTCCCCAGAAGAGGGCAGGGTCCCGAGGAGTTTAACATTTCTGAGAATGTGTAGTGAGATCGCATCTAGAATAAATTTGCACGACTTTATGTGACTGAACCTTGATCTTCAGCAACAGTGAAACCATTTGTTTTTGTGCATTTCCTGCTTCGCATTTCTGTCTGCTTGCTCTTTTTTACCTTGGAATGTTTCTTTGTTAAATCTTTTGTACCTGAATCTTTGGCTTAGAGTCAGCTTTTGGGAAATGAACAAATCAATCCCCAAATATTCCATTTAAAAACATAGAAATATTGAGGAACCCAGCATTGTTTTGAGGCTATTATCGTATCAGAAAATATGACAAGATTAATGAATCATAGGCTTCTTAACATGAAATCCATATGAGCTGGCTAAAAGCCATAGATGCATGTGATTTTACAGCTGAGAGAAGCACCTTTGAAATTATCTAATGCAAGCTTCTCATTTTACCAATAAACTGAAGCTCAAGCAATTTAGGAATTCTTATCAAGAGCCTGTCAGAAAGGTCATATTTTATGATGCTGTAATCCTCTTTTCATGGAATATACCATAGGTAAGTAGTCATAAACTCAAAGATTTATATACAAAGATTTTCATTTGACTATTATAGAGAACAGTAAAATATTTGGAAGCCATCTAAACTTCCAAAAAATAAGAAAGGGTAAACATATTATAGAATATGTATTGGCATATTTATTCATATAATAAAAAGGGCACTTTAGAAGAATATTTAAGAGATATGAAAAGACTCATGAATCGAAATAAAAAAGGAGGGTAAACAGGCACATTCATTAGCACAAAAGAAAGGAAGTATATATAAAAATATTAATAGCGGTTATCTCTGGATGGATGATTTATATTTTCTTTTTTTGTACCATTATTCATTTTCAAAGCTTCCCAGAGTAAGCATATATTACTTTTATCTGCATTTACTTTTTAAAAAGTAATATAAATTGAATCCTACAGAATCAAAATGAAGGTCAAATAGACACATCTGTCAAGGCTGGAACTAAAATTTAAGAATCCTGGTTCTTTATTTTGGTCTTTATTCTCATATAATATAGAGGGAAAAGTGAGTTTTACTGGAACAAAGAAGTTCAAAAGAGAGTTGGTTGTTTCAACATTATTTTATTTTAAATAGCTATCACAAACTAGATAATTTATAAGGAAAATAAATTATGGTAAGAAAGGGCCCATACAGGATTGGTTACTTTTGTTAAGAACCATTCCCATTAATGGTGACAGCAATATTCCATTTGTGATTGTCATGCCTGAAGGGTCACAATACATCCGGAGCTGTCAGTTGTGATTGGATTTCAACAAGAGTTTTGGAGGAGATCCTCACACCGTTTGAAATGCCGTTCAGCAACTATGCCATAGACCAGGATGATGGTCAAAATTTATTATTTTCTGCTCCCCTTTTATATTCTATTTCTCCCTTTCCTTTTCCTTTTGATCCCATTCATCTCTTGCTCTCAGTTCCTTGTACTGGCCCTCTAACTAAGCTGAAGGCAGATATGTCAGTTAATCTTCTCTCATTGCTAAGATAGATACCCAACACTCAAAATGAAGGAAGGAAAGGTTTATTTAGCTTAGTTCCTGGAAGATTCAGTGCATACTTTGCTGGCTATAAGGCAGGCTGGCACATGGAAAAGGGCAGTATTTCATGGTGGCAGAACAGCATCAATGACAACAGAGTCTGTCTCTCTGTCTGCCTTATATTGCAGCCCAGGCTATCTGCCCCAGGTTAGGGGAAGTACTCTCGCCCATAATCTCAACTATAGTCAGACCCATAATCCCAGCATTGAATTATCCATAATCCCAATGGATCTTTAGTTAATCTCAAACTCTAGAAGTCCTCACTCCATACTTCATGAGGCTTTGGGGGCACAACTAGACATAAACTATAACAGCAGGTATCACCACAATTTTTTCTTCTGAAGTGGCAATTTAGTCATTTCGTGAAAACAAAGTAAACTTTTTCTTTGTTTCTGATCTTTTAACTTTTTCATTGATGTAACTGGTACAGGGTCTCACTATGAATGTCAGATTCATAGTGATCCTCCTATTTCCAGCCTCTTGCCACTGGGATTACAGGTATGTGCATGAGTCCTTTAGTTTTATATTCTGCTATACATGATAGCACTTCCTGTAACAGTTATGTAAATAAAAGCAAAGTTGTCAAATTGGACTGCCTTTGGCCCATACATCTGGCCTTAATATTACAATGTACCTATCACTGTATATAGTTGGAGAAAAGAATCAAGATATATCATATGTAGGGATCAACAGGAGGAAAGCGAATCACTAGAGCGACTCCCTCTGTCTCTCCTGGTCTTGCAGCACTCCCAGAATATGAAGGAGAGCAAAACACAGGGCCTTCCCATGACCTGGGTACTTAGGAGCCCAGCAATTCTCTATACATTTATTGGCTCTTCAACTGAGCTTTTATCCTGTTTAAGTGTGTGTGCACGTGTGTGCGCGTTATATGTATGTGTAAGAGAGACAGAGACAGAGACATAGATTGAGAAGGGAAATGGAAGTTTGGTTCTGTCGTCTCCTCTTCTTGCAAGGACATTAGCCCCATAATCTCATTTAGCCTTAATTATACATTGGCATTCATTGTTGTCAAAAAAAGGCACAGAGGGGGTTAATTCTTGGAAATAGGATTTTGGAAGATAAAATGTAACCTTTAGCGATGGAACTCTTATTCATGACTTTGAGGAATGTCTTATAAATATTTAATCTCCATTTCAAGCACACTCTAATGAGTATTATCTTATCATTTCTTGTTTTCCTTAACTTTATATCATCAAAACAAAATAGTTGACAGATATTTTGAAACCTTTGACAGCTTCTAATTTTGTGGCCAGAACACACTGTCATCTTTACTACATAATTGCCCAACATCCAAATTCGTGGATTTATAAACGTTATTTAGAAGGGTTTGACCAATTAATTATTTCATTTTGACGTCAGCTATGTCCCAGCTTGCTGTACACACACCTGTGTGCAGCACTTGCCTCCTTACACGCTTCATCCAGTATATTTTGGCACATGGACAGCATTAAAAATGAAGGGTGTTCCTATTTTTAGTAGCAAAAGGATTGCTGTCTGTTCAGAAAATAAGATGTTGAAATTGTTCTCATTAAATGACAATTCAAGCCGGGCATGGTGGCGCATACCTGTAATCCCAGCACTTAGGAGACTGAGGCAGGAGGGTCGGTGCGAGTTCGAGGCCAGCCTGGGCTACAAAAGTGAGCCCAATGCCAGCCTGAACTACATAATGAGATCCTGTCTCAAAAAGACAAAAAAAAAAAAAGACAATTTGAATGAAAATGTCATAATTTCCTTTTGTGCTTAGAAATGTGTAACTTGCACATCATTCACTAAATTTGAAAAAAAGGTCTTCACAAAAGCACTTAAAAACACACAGTTTTTTATTGTTTTGTTTTGTTTGTATGTTTGTTTGTTTATTATGGCTGGCTCTGCCTGCTCAGCGGGTGGGGCTGGTGCAGCATGTGGTGCTGGGGATTGAATCGCAGTCTCTGCCATTGCCTGTTTTCCCCAAGCACGCGTTTTACACCGCTAAACCATCTTGCTGGTCTCAAGAACACATAGTTTGAAATTTCACTGATAGGATAAATTTCACCATTTTTAATTTTATTTTAATGTATTTAGGACAGGGTCTATACGATCTCACTACTTAGACTGGACTTGTAGTGATTTTCCTGTATTCAGCCTCCTGAGCACTGGGATTACAGGCGCATACCGCCATACCCAGTCTCAGTCACCATCTCAGCATGCCCGTAGGTGGGGTTGGAAGGGCACTCCCAAGGATCAAACCTAGGTCTCCAAGCCTGCCTAAGCAGGTTCTTCAGTACTCTGAGTTGTCTGGCTGGGCCTCTAACCTTTTTATTGATCTTCTGACCTATATAATTACAGTAAAATATTTTACACTTTTCTTTCCCTACAGCAGCATAAAATAATAAATTATGAATTTATCCATGCTTGATGACAGAAAACAGATCAGAAATAAGCTGCTGATATCTGTCTATCTATCTATCTATCTATCTATCTATCTATCTATCTATCTGTCTATCTATCTATTTATCTAATGGCAGCTGATACGTTAATTGAGATGAAATAAGAACAAGGAAAGATTTTGCATTTGTAACAGTTGATTTTATCATATGCCATTCTTCTAAAAGATTCCATCATTTTGTTTTGTTTTTTTCTTTTGTACAAAACAAGTCTGTTTTGTACTGTTGAGAATAATTTATGAGTAATGATTAAATAGCAGCAGTAATGATTAATAATAGTGATTAGCAGCTTAAGTAGCAAATAAGTTAATGAAAGAAAAGAAATATCAAATATAGAAAACATTGCTAAGATCTTATAATTTATCTTAGATTGATGCAAGACATAGTGAATCTTAATGATAATTTCAACTTTCAAGTAATTTTAATTTATTTATTTCTACTAAAAAACTTACCATGAGAGTGAGGGTCTACCATTTATGCTCATGGTTTTAGTCTTGTTTAAATGGATAAATGTCAAACATTTTTGATATCTTTGAAAAATTATGTTGCCTACCTGAGCACTTTGAAATTGATCTGTCTCTGCCTCTTCTTCTGCCTCTGTCTATACTTTTGGCTCTAGTTTTATTTCCCTCCATGTATTAATATTTAAATTTTTTCAAGTGATGCAAATTTTGAAAGATATATATATATATATGATATATATATATATATATGACATTTGTTACATATATATATATATATATATATATATGACATTTGTTACATCATTCTGAAATGCTAGTTTGGGAATGTTCCTTTTTTAAAAAAAAACATTTTAAATCATTTATTTATTTATTTTTTATTTGGTATAGTGTCTTGCTGGGCTGCTTGGACTCATAATGATTCTCCTGTCTCTGCCTTCTCAGCTCTGGGCTTACAGGGGTGGGCCACCACCTGGGTTTCTGGGCCCAGCTTGACATGTAGTACTGGGGATCAAACCTGGGTCCTTGTACTTGCCAGGCAGGTGTTTACCACCAAGCTATCTTCTCAGGCTTAGTATGAAATTTTTCAAATAAAACTCTCACCAAATTTTTCAGCTTTAATTAATGAAATATCATAGATAAGGAATTTGATTTCCATCCTACTTTTTTAGATATATCAATAACTGTTTCATCTCAGAATTTGGAAATATCAACCATATCTATAACAAGTATTTGCCATTTTCCTAACAAAATATGGCCTTCAAGTTATACTTAAATATCTTCTAGTATCTTCCATGTCTTAAAACTATGTGTGTGTAATTAAATTTGTTTTAATAATAGCTACCATTATGTGTATTTTTACTTTTGTTAATGTTACTAATCATAAAGACTGTTATTATAGATAAATAAAAAATAAATATATCTCATAATTTTATTTTATTTCTTTTTCAATTTTTTTATTGTTTAAATTTAACAATGGTTATATTACATATTTTCATCATCAGATCAGTTTAGATTAATACATATAGGTATATAATATTGATCAAACAATGAAACATAAATCTTTCTAAATCCACATTAATTTTTTTTTCTTTTCTCCCTTCTTTTCTTTGAAAGTTGACATATTGCATATTGTCCTCACAATCATTCTATAGAGTGCAGTGTGTGGGCATGACCCACCTCCCTATTGATGTTGCATAGAAAAAAGAAAGAAAGAAAAAAAAAGGAAAGAATATACTTCTCTTTGGACTAAGAGGAAGCAGATACATACACAGTCAAAGGTTTTGCAATTGCAGT